>QRFJ01000091.1:504039-574709 GCA_006176705.1 Cocos nucifera | reverse complement strand
CGATTGTCATTGTAATCCTTTTTAAATCCTAGAATGAATTAACAATGATATATTTTATATCAAAATACTTAATAGAACCTAAAAAAATTCATAATAATGATCAAGGACAGTGAGCATTTAAAAAAAAAAATAAGCAAGGGGCATTAAAAAATAAATTGAAAAAGACTGTAAAACAGTTAGTAGTCAACGTTAAACCAAACTTCACTAATTGATAACTAACATTTACAAGAATTAAAAAAGTAAATCTCAAAAAAAAATTTAAAGTAGCAGAAATTAAGAGAGAAAGATAAAAAATTTCATGAAAATAAATATAAGCCAATTAATCTCAACTCCACTGTTCTTTGTCTAGTTGAGCAAGCTGCATGACTAATTACAATATACACATGGCTCTATTCAAGACAATCACAGACTCACAACTTGAACTTTAAGACTACTAATTGCACCACCGAGATCCACCACTTGGCCACATAGGAAGATCCACCGTCGGTGAAGGCAACCTCATGTAGAGTTACCGGGGTGTTACAGCTCCGATAGCCACCAGGTTGGGTACTAGCGCAGTAAGCCAAAAGCCGCGGGGAGGGTTACCACATCGCAGAGAGCAACCACATGAAAATAACTATCACTAGGAAGAAAAAAAAAATATAAAATATCATTCATACTAAACTTTTATTTTGCCGGGCGGGAAAAATTTTGGAAAAAAAAAAAAAAAGAGGGGAACAAAAAAAAAGATATAGAAGAGAGGCCACAAGGAAAATAGGATTAGAGATTTCAACCAGCACGTCATTGAATGAAAAAATCCCAGAGAGAGACGGAAAAAAACTGGATTTTAGAATTGCAGCTAGCGTACCATCGACAAAAAAAAAGAAAGAGGGCGAGAGAGAATAGATTGGATTTGATTAGATTTGGCTTAGCTGCAGCTGTCGATGGAAAAAGAAAAGAGAGGAGGAATTGGGAATAAGATTTGGTTACTGCGACTGTCAGTGAAAAAAGAGAAAGAAAGGCCTAGGATATAGAGTTATCGGCACAGCTGCGCCATCGGTGAAAAAGAAAAGAGAAGTGAGGAAACTGGATGAGGATTTCATACCAAGCTATGCCATCGGGTGAAAGAAGGAAAGAGAGATGGAGAGGTCAAGCCAACGAGGTGATGAAAGAACAAACTATGTAGTTAGGATTTCGGCCACTGATGCGGCTGTGTGCACCATCGATAGAAAAAGAGAAGAGAGGCGGAGAGGTGAGCAGTCAGATGATAAAGTGAGGGTTAGGGTGTTGAGAGAGTATAAGAAGAATATATATGCTGAGACTAATTGATCACGACCATCGATTCCATTAATTCATCGATGATAATTAATGCCTTCTCAGCCACTAGATCAACAATCTGATGGTTGATGATAAAAACTTATATATAATAATACTATATAATGTATTATATAGTATATATACTAAAAAAATACTAAAAATCTTATTAAAAAAAATGAAATATATTAATCATATCATATATATAAAATATAATAATATAAAGGGTATATTTATTTATTTTATTCAACGCTGTTAGTCCGATCCAACATGAGCGAACAAAAGGCTTGTTCTAGTTTGATCAATCACTCCGACTGTTAAGAAAATTATTGTTGTATTTGGTTCTATAATTTAACAGAGCGAGTCAAAATATGACTCAAAAAATGATTTGGAACATTTCAAACAAATCAAAACAACGAGCTAGACTGAAGCCCTAATCAGCTTCGACTGGCTCGGTTTAGGAGAAACTAGTTTCTAATCATGTGGCCAATGAATCAATTCTATTGGCTAGATCCAGGAATTATATGTAGAGATTTTTTTTTAACATACTAGCATGCTCATTCTGCAAAAATTTTCAATAATTTTCTCAAATTTATTTCTAGAAATAAGAAAGAATATTTTTCATCAAAAATCATAATGCAAGTATAACCATGTAACATAGAGAAACTATCATATCAAGATAACCATATGTTTGACCTAAATATTTGAATTTTCATAGTATGCATTTTTTCAAATTTTAATTTCTTTAAATATAAAATTGTCATATGATTCTAAATTGAAAATACTCAAAAATATAATGAAAGCAAAATCTCAGAGATAGGTAGAACTTACAGATTTCAGAATCCAAAAATGGCGCAGACGACTTGATCCTAATTTGATACTCCATTGATGATTGAGCTCTAATCAAACAAGTTATTGAAATTATTCAGTCTTCAATTGAGAATTTGGATAAAAAAAAAACATAGATAACTCATTCTAGTCCTAGTTTAGTCTGGATTTGGATTGTCATACGTCAGAGTCCTTAAGTCTAAAACTCAACATATGATTAGGTTAGGTTCATAAGATGGCGATTGAGGGTCAGCTCCATCTCCCATCTCCTCCTCTCTGTTTTTGTATCTCTCCATTCACTTTTTTCTCGTTTCTTTCCTCTCTCTTTCTCTGATAACTACAACAAAAGGCTACGACATAGCGGTTCGTAACCGCTGTCAAGCCCAAAAAATATGCCCATAGCTATAGCAGCAGTTTTCTAATGCTGCTACACGAGTCATCCGTCGAGCTCTATGGCAACGGTTGATACAACGGATTGTTAGAACCACTATCATAGATAGCCGTATTACAGTGGTTATAAAGCGATGCATACAGATCGACCTATTGTAGCATTACATTAACCATGCCATAGATTAACTATAGCAAGCGGTCACATACTGCTGCCATAATAATCTATAGCTCAGTACATTTCTTATCACTGTTCATAAAGTCTATGCAACTATTAGCATCGTTTGTACTAAAAATCTAATCGGCAGCGGATTGGCACGAAATATGAAGACGATTATTAAAAAACACTATCGTAGATCTTGAATAATATAAAAAAAATAAAATTTTATTTTTTCTTATATATTTTATTATAAATATAAATATATATATAAAAAATATAATAAATATAAAAATTATTCTTAAAAATACTAAAAATTTATTATCCAATTAAATTTTATTATAATATTTTTTTTAAAAAATAAAATACATCAAAAGTCCTAAATCTACATCAGCATCATCAATACATCATCATGCGACAGGCCGAATACAAAGCTAGAGCTGGAGTCGAGAAGCTAAGCTCGGAGCTCAGAAGCTGGAGTTGGAGCGAGGTCGAGTGGAAGTAGGTCAACTATCCTCAAGGTTCGTGAACTTGCTAAAATGCATGGCTGCAGAATCAACATCATGTCTTCATGATGCTTCTCACAGATGAGAGCACGCTCCTCGACCCGATCGTACCTGTTGCAGCAGGTCTGCCAGCCAAACACCTCCTCAAGTCCTCCCAGCTTGACGATACTGAAAGTTTGAGAAGATGTCAGCTCAGACCAATAGCTGTACGGTATTGTTCGGGAGCCTTGCATTAGATTCTCATCAGAGTGCTCAGGCCCAAAGATTATGAGATAGGATGGTCAATGGCTCACCGAGGTATCGGGCCCTCCTCGCGAGCGGCAGCTAACTGACCTTATAACTATAAAATTAAAATAAAATTTTTATAAAAAAATACTATAATACCTAGATCATATACTAATATATTTAATATTGTACAAAAATATCGCCGACTTGTGACTGTTTATCGACTCGCTTCCTTGTTCGTCGGCAGTTGATCGGAAAATCTCGCTACGGCTAGGCATACTCCCATCTCTCATCAGCTATAATAAAGAATAAATTTATAGAAGAGATGATAAAAATCATTAATTTAATTTATCTAATAAGATTAAATTAATTATCTCTCTATGGCACATGACACTGACTATAGGACTTACGGGCTTAGAAGTGTGCATAACTCCTAGCTATACGGTTCTTTGCGTTCTGAATAGAAGATAGCCTAATAAGTAGTGTCAAAATAAATAATGAAATATTTAAAATAAAATTTTAAAGTTATTAAAAAAATTAAAATAGAATTTTACTCTCGACACTTCTGGTCCTCCAGTGTCTAACCATTCTCTCGCCACTGACGCGTGAGGATAGTCCTTATCCGAGGGAACAAGCTCCTCCAGAGTATCATTAGTCGGTGCTCCAGCCAATCCTCCTATGGACGCTTGGATCTTATAATTTGGTACACGGTCTCCAGATCTTCTTCAGTCAGGCATTCGAGCCTCTCATATCGGAAAGCGTTACCTTCTCTTCACAAATATCAAAAATCAGTTTACAAAATTATTCTAACAACATATTAGTATAAACATAATAAAATGCATAATTATAACCAAGATGCACATACTTCCCATATCTCCTCCTATACGCGGTTCCTGATGGTACATCCAACTAAATGCTAGTCTCTGACTCTTATCGGGAATGATGTCGACCATCTATAAGCATCCAAAAAAAAATTATTTTCACGTCGGTCACGCTCCTACCGGCCCCTCCACATCGTAATGAACCAAACCTTGATAGCGTGATTCCACAATGTGTGCCATTACGATGTGGGATATGAATTGCCACTGGGATGGTACCTGAATGCAAAATTATTTAGCAATATTATAAGATACAAATACTATATAAAAAATAAGAGTGACTAATTAATAAAAATGCTTATACTCAGATTCTTGTATAGTAGCATAGTGCTCAAAAATATGGGCGATGTAGAGGCTCAACTATCGGTGAGTGAATGCCGTCAGTGATGTGAGTAGATCACCGATGGTAGATGCTGATGGTGGAGGTCCCTGAGTAGTCCGGTGTCAGTGGATGAGTATGCTACCGACTTGTCCTCGGATGTAAACTATTGCCGTAACCACCGAGGGGCAGGGGTGAAGCTAGATGGCATTCGTGCATCGTGTGTCTGCCAACTTCAATGAACATTAACAATATAACATCATGACATATCAAATTCTACTTCACTCGAAAGCTGAAGCAGGCTCCGTGCCTGAGATGTAGTCCGCTCCATGCCTGAGACATTTCCAGCTAGGATCCTCACTCCAATTGGCTCGGACTGATATGCCATCCCCTCGATCACTCCCTCTCTCGATCATCTCTCACGACGATGGTGGTGAGGCCGAACCCTTCGCTTCCAACTTTTCTTCATCTCCATACTCCTCTCTTGCCTCTCTAATCTCCGGCTCATCGGCGAGGTGACCTCCAATCCCTCCCTCTCTACTCTCTCGATCTCCTCATCGGCAAAGGCCGACCAAACACATCACTACCCAGTATGCTGGCGAGATCGGACCCCTCTCCCTCTCTCGCTCTCTCGACCACCACTCTTCTTCTCGTCAAATCTCTCCTTATTGGTAAGGCCCGGAACCTCTCTTCCTTATGGCGTCGGACCGATAGCTTCCAGATGAAAAGACTATAGCAGCAAGGTGATCCTCCCATTCCTCTCGGTCAAAGTATAGAGCTCGATCGGATATTCGATTTCAGATTTGGTTAACAGTAATTTAATTAGATACCGAAATTTGAATATCTAAGATTTTTAATTTGAATCCAATCCGTTGATAGATCTAGTCCACAGTCGTCGACATGGCACGGCCTAAGGTACCACCATGGTCATGTGCCAAAATATGTGGATGCAGATAATTATAATATTATAATAAAATTTATAATATTTAGTTATAATATATTTTAAATAATTATAAAATAATCACTCATATAAATAATACTATAAATTAAAAAAAACATTATTACCTACGACTATAGAGAGCGGGTCGCACCAAAGCTTCGAGGATCGCTGGCCAACAGACGCTATGACGAGAGGAAACAGAAATGAGCAACTAGAGGATAATTCTGCGCAAATAAAAAGTAAAGATAGTAGAGATTACGAGAAGGGAAAAAAAAGAAATAGAGAGAGCAGGGGTTGGCTGGGGATGGAGGCCAGCATGGGAGGGGGGCAGCAGGTGAATGAGGAGGTCCAAAGGAGGCTTCGCACCGGTATGGGGCAGGGTCAAGAATGATGGTGGTGAGGAGAGGCAAGTGGTATTCAATGGGCCGAAGGAGGTGGAGTGGGCTCGTCGAGGCAGGAGTTTGGTTTGCACGAGGTCGAGAGAGAGATAGATGTGGGGAGAAAAATTTCATGGAGAAGCCCGGTGGCGAGGGTCGAGGGTCTGATGGAGAATTCACCCGGAGGGCGAGCTTTCATAGGGGTACGGAGAGGGTCGGATATGGGTTCGTCGAGAGGGGATTCGCCTGAGACGAGGGACGATGGGGGGTTCGATGCGCGGAGGTGGACTTTCGTAGGAGCAAAAGCGAGGTTAAGGAGGGTTCGTAAGGAGGGATTACGTGGGGGCTTGATGGGAGGAAGTCGGAAGTGGGGGCTTCGTGACTAATGAGGGTTTCCATAGGGCTAGGAAGGATATCGGATGGAGGGTGGGGGCGTGGGTGGGGGGCGCGGGGAAGGAACATAGCAGAGTGGCGGCGGAGTCGGAGAGGGGAGGGAGGAAGGGGGGCGGCAGTCGACAAGGGAAGGGAGGACGACGTAGCTCGGAGCCGGGTGACATCGTTGAGGCGAAAGAGCCTCACCGATAATGAAGAGAGACAAAAGGAAACGAGGCAGCTGAGAGAGATCGAGCAATCATGATAACAAAAAAATTAAAAATTTTTAACCTAACTATCGGTAGTAGTTATCAAATCACTGACCATAGATCTACGATTAGCCGGTTTTCCAAAATTCGTGCCATAAAATCTACGGTAGTGATTCTATAACCACTTGCTGTAGATCTATAGCAGATGGTTATTTTGATAAACCAAGGACTACCATCGAGATAGAAAAACTATTCTTTTACTATAATTTCTTTTAAAATATTTAATATAATTTTAAATTAATGTCCATCCTTCGATCGTTCATTATCTAAATTTTCTTAGAGTGTCGTCACAAAACAGGTCAATCTCGATCCAATGCTCAGTCTTCATTGAATTTAGCTCACAAAAATTTGATTTCGACGATCATGAATGATGATATAATGAATTGATAGATGGAGACCTCTGTATGATTTGAAAATCATGCAACATGATTTTGATAATATTTGTATATACTATCAAAATTGTTTACTTCAATCAGATATCGTATCGATGGTCAATTTTAGTAAGAATGATTTCGATCGTTAAAGTTGACATAAGCGATCAATAGGGTTTAAACGAATCGGTCTAATGTATTAGAAACAGTTTTTAAGTTAAATGATCTTTTATTTAATTTTAAATATTTTATATGTGGTGATGTATTAATAAAATGTTAAATCATTTTTATATATAATTATTCATGTTAACAGATATTGCAAAGCACAGCATAAGCAACCAATGAAGGTTTTTTAGAATGGTATCAGAGGCGTTATAGTGTTAGATCATTCTTTATCTCACTAAGTTGAATTTTATACATCACCATCATAAAAAAAATGATAAATGAGAAGCTAAGTATTATTTATAAAAAAAAATTATCTCATAATTCGACACCATTATGCTCGCTTTGATCACGTCGTATCATTTAACCGGTTCGATAACGAATCATATACTAAATTGCCAGATAAACGATATCGATGAAGAAAATTATTGATAAGTATTTCTACAAACATCACAAGATTATCGCTTACAAATTTTAAGATCCATAGAGGTCTCCATCTATCAGATTTCATCGCATCATCATTCATCATTGTCGAGAAATTCAAATTTTCGTAATGATGAGTCTCTAGGGCCATCGGATCGAGGCAACCTTTGTGATGACACGTCTAATCGATAATATTATATTGATAATCAATGATTAAAATGGCATTTAAATTTTTACAAATTATATAATATTTAAATATACTATATATAATATAATGGTTATAATTATCGGCTGCCATCTAATCAGAATATAGCCAGAGTGTTTCTACTAACCAATGCATATGAATCTTAACTTATAAAAGTGTTCCTACTGACCACTGCTATAGATTCGACCTCGATAGTGTGTTTTCTCTATACCGCTGCTATAGGTCCGACCTCACGGCAAGTGAATTTTCTGTAACTATATGCTATATATTGGACCTATAGCAGCGGGTATAAAAACCGCTGGCATAGGTGCCGACCATTTGGCAGCGATTAACAAAAATCGCTCACCGTAAGAAGCTATGCATGCAATTTCGAAAACCACGCCATATAAGCGCTGCCAATAGGCCCGATTTGTTGTAGTAGTTGTCTCTCTTTTCTTTTCTCTTTTTCGCTTTCTCTTCCTTCTTTTTTTTCTTCCCTAGCTGCAAAATAGAGCCTAACCGTGGGCTCTGACAATCGAAGAGGGGGGGCTGAGGAGGGTAAATCCTGATTTCCCCGGACCAGGATCGTTCAGATTCTGATCGAGATCAAGAGATAATTTCAAAAAAAAATTTCTTTGATCTTAATCAGATTTAGGGATATTTTAGATTTAATCTTTATTATTTTAATAATTAAAATAAATTTAGATAAATTAAATCAATTTAAATTTACCTTGACGTAGGGTAATCCTATTATCCGTTGATGATCCTATAAGCAGCGGAAGATTCTGGATCAAACCACATAAGTGTCTGGCCTCTACCGATATCCACTCGGACTAGATTTAGAGATCCTCTTTTTCTCTATCATATCTCCAAAAATCAGATCTGGATCTCATTTGGAGGATCTTCAAAATACCTTTCGAAGATCAGTAGTTGTCCTTGCAGCAGTGCAGCCTTCTAGCTTTCTGTCGCCTTTCTCTTGTCTGGATTGCACCAACCAAGATCCCAAACCACTTTGGGCGTGGGGAGGAGAGGGAGAAGATGGCTTGGCATGGAGGAGAGGAGAGAAGAGCCTTGGGGCAGTGGGAATTCTCAGATCTTTTCATATCACTCTTGAGTTGGCGCAGGGTCTATTTATAGACTATGCGTGATCCAACTCCTCTTCTTCCAAAAACAATCCAAACCTTGTGAAATCAGATCTAAATCTGATTGGTGGAATAGAGTCCTTGAATTCTTCCTTAGATGTGCCTAAGATCAGTCAAACTGATTCTGAGGAGGAAGTCTAATTGGAATCCAAAAAGAAAATGGAAGTCCCTGATCCAACAGGGACTTCCTGGGCGCCTCAAATTTTGGCACAGCGGCCAAGGGTGGCATGCGCTCATCCTTGCCAAGTTCGAGTAGGGGATAAGCCCCCACCAGCTCTCCATCAGGTGTGTGACAGTGATAGAAGTAAAGTATCAATGGTTAATATTTGACCAGTCAAAGTCAACTTTTGACCAAAGTCAAAGGACGAGAAATGGTAGAGACCAAAAAATAGTACAGGTATTGTCTTACAAAATAAGACAACCCTTCTCTTAATTGGACAGGCTCCATTGACAAGTGGAAGCCATCTGATACTGAGCACAAACTCCTTTGCTCAAGTAGGACAACTATTTATGATAGGTAAAAGAAGAATGTTTAGGTTCAATCGAGCTACATGATTTCTTCTCTTTGAATCTCTTCAGATCAATTAAACTGGATCAGTTCAATTGATGATCACTCAGATTCAAACCCTTATTTGTGATATCTATTAGGTTCAATTCTGTATGGTAATAATATGTTCATGACTTCTATCATCGATATCATCGAAACTCGCTTTCGATGATCAGAACTCTTCTTTGATTCGAACAGCTAGAATGATCGATCATTCTAACATCATATCTAATTGCTCCAAAAATCTTTCAGTTGATACCTAGCAGTATATGGTGCAACCATCAGAGCTGAATGCAAACCACTTGGTCAGCTACCTATGTGATTAAGTTCTATCTATCTTGAGCCCGATCAGATTAGGATGTTAAGGCGTGAACTCGTCCAAAGCCTTAGTCTCTGTCATATAATGTAATCTTCGATCAAGTCCGATGTGAAAAAGCAAATTAAAAACTTTTCTTTCATTTCACTCTGCCATGGCATGGGCTTGCTCATGATCATTCATAGGTGCTACTCCATCTTACCACCGAGGTAGATAGATTCCATCTTGATGCAATCCAGTTCCTACAATGAACATGCTATAGCCAACATACACCTCAGGGTTCCGTATGGCTAGGAGACCAAGTTATGGTATAGTCAAACTATAACACCCTCAAGGTGAACTACCGATGCACCTCAGATCAAAGAATCAGACACACCACTACAGCATCGAGTCAGTCATTGACGAGAAGGTAGACTTCCTAATGACTACTCGAGGTGGTCACGCTCAGTGCCCTCGTTCTCTAACGAGTACCTATACTCTCGCTCCGATGTCTCCACACCATAGACTCAAGACTCATCTACTAAAGAGAAGCAATTGTACACCAACCTTCCGGATCAATCACCATCCTCATGATGATCCTATGGTCGAAAGCATTTTATGAGTTAATAATGATTATTCATGTCTTAAATTTTCAACTCTTGAAAATATAAATTATCATTACCATTAACTCAAAGGATGTATCACAGACACTAAATACACATATGTGATAGAAAATAATCCATTTTATTAATAATAGTCAAAATTATAATTTTGCCTCTAGAAGTGTATTACAAGTGTCAGCCAATTTTGGCTTCTAGGGCACATATATCTAACAATCTCCCACTTATCCTAAAGCCAATTGGCTATAAGTCTAAGTCCCATCTTCTCAAAGTGGGCTTTGATCTTCTGTTGGCCCAATGGCTTTGTAAGCGGGTCTGCCACATTGTCTGTAGAGTCGACTCTCTTGACCTCGACGTAACCCTTCTTGAGGTAATTATGGATGAGGTGGTATCGTCGCTCAATGTGCTTAGATTTCTGGTGAGACCTCGGCTCCTTACCAAGGGCTATGGCGCCATTGTTGTTGCAGTATAGAGGAATGGCATCTGATGGCATTACTCTGATTTCTGTAGCAAACTTTTTATACCAGAATGCTTCCTTCGCAGCCTCTGATGCAGCGATATATTCTGCTTCCATGGTAGAATCTGCTATCATGGTTTGCTTGAAACTCTTTCAGCTGATAGCACCACCATTGCACACAAACAGACTCTTAGATGTCGACTTTCGATCATCTACATTGGATATAAAATCTGAGTCTGTGTATCTCTGGACTTTGAGTTCTCCGTTACCAAAGACCAACATCATATCCTTAGTTCTTCTCAAGTACTTAAGGATACATTTCGTAGAAGTCCAGTATTCTTCATTTGGATTTGACTGATATCTGCTTATGACACTCACAGTATGGGCTATATCAGGTCATGTACATAGCATGGTATATATGAGGCTCCCTATTGCAGAAGCATAAGGGATCTTGCTCATGCATTCTATTTTCTCAGGTGTGCTAGGGCACATCTTCTTGGAAAGATGAATACCATGTTTGAAGGGTATTAATCCTCTCTTAGAGTTTTCCATACTAAACCTCTTTAGTACTTCCTCTATGTACATCTTCTGTGAAAGTCCTAGCATCCTATTCGGTCTATCCCTATAGGCCTTAATTTTTAGAATAAAGGATGCTTCATCTAGGTCTTTCATAGAGAATTTCTTGGACAACCATATTTTGACTGTCATCATTATAGGAATATCATTTCCAATAAGGAGGATATCATCTACGTACAATACGAGAAAGACAACAGTACTCCCACTGATCTTTTTGAAGATACATGGTTCCTCTTCATTTTTGATGAAACCAAATATTTTGATCACATCATTGAAATGAGTGTTCCAGCTTCGAGATGCTTGCTTAAGTCCATATATGGACTTTTGCAGCTTGCAAACCTTGTGATCAGTATCACTGGATGTAAAACCTAGCGGCTGTTCCATATAGATATCTTCCTCAACATACACATTTAAGAACGCTGTTTTCACGTCCATTTGTATATTTCATAATCAAAATAGGCTGCAACGGCAAGCAATGTGCAGATGGATTTTAGCATAGCCACTAAGGAAAAGGTGTTCTGATAGTCAATGCCTTCGCATTGACTATAACCTTTTGTCACTAGTCTAGCCTTGAATGTCTCCACATTTCCATCCGCACCAATCTTTCTCTTGAAGATCCATTTACATCCCAATAGGTACTATACCTTCTGGTGGATCTATCCAAGGTCCAGACTTGGTTTGAGTGCATCGAGTCAATTTCTGACTGCATTACCTCTAACCATTTCTCGGAGTCGATATCTGATATCACCTCGTTGTAGGTTTTGGGATCATCATCCATGAGCACCATTACCTATGAGGAACATTTTCTCTACGTCCTCTGAAATAATACTTAAGTATCTTTCAGAAGGACGAAAAACTCTTTCCGATCTACGAGGTGGAGGAGGTAGTGTTCTTATTGGCTCAACTTGATTTGGTTCCAATTGGTCCTTAGCTTATTGTACTTGTGAGACTTTCTCATCAAGCTTAATCTGCTTTCCAATGCCGCTATCTTGAATAAACTATTTTTCAAGAAAGATGGCATGTTGACTCACAATCACATTATGGTCTTCTCGAATATAGAAATAGTATCCTAATGACTCTTTAGGATATCCTATGAATCGAGCTCTGAAGGATCTAAACTCTAACTTGTTCGTTTGTTATCTTTTGACATGAGCCGGACAAGCCCAAATTCTGAGATGACTCAGACTTGGTTTCTTACCGTGCCATATCTCATACGGTGTGGTAGGAACAGTTTTAGAGGAAACCCTATTCAGTAGATAAATTGAAGTTAACAATGAATGTCTCCAAAGAAAATCAGGAAGGTCTGTGAAGCTCATCATGGATCGAACCATATCCAATAGAGTCTGATTTCTTTATTCTGAAATTTCGTTGAGTTGAGGTGTTCCTGGTGGAGTCCATTGAGAGACTATGCCATTTTTCTTGAGATAGTCTAGAAATTTTCGGCTAAGGTATTCACCTCCTCGATCTGATCGAAGAACCTTAATGGATTTTTCTATTTATTTTTCTACTTCATGTCTGAATTCTTTGAACTTTTCAAAAGCTTCAGACTTGTGTCTCATAAGATACACATACCCATACCTAGATAGATCATCGGTAAAGGTAATGAAGTAGACAAAATTGCCTCTAGTCGGTACATCAAATGGACCGCACACATCAGTATGTACTAGGGCAAGAAGATCTTGGCCCTTTTTCCATGTCCAACAAAAGGGAGTTTAGTCATTTTGCCTTGAAGATAAGATTCACAAGTTGGATATGACTCGAAAGTCAATGGACTCAATAGCCCATTTTTCTCTAATTTGTTGATCCTATCTTCTGCTATATGACCTAATCTCAGGTGCCATAGATATCTATCATTTGGACTATCCCTAGGTTGTTTGGCATTTACGTTTTGCTCGATAGTTAGAACAGGTACATCAATATGAACAGGTACATCCATATGTAGCTGATAAAGACTGTTAATAAGAAAACCATTTACAATTTTATTTTTTTCATAAAGAATGTTACAATGGTCCTTAAAGAAGGTAATCACATAGCCTTTTAGTGCTAAGCATGAAATAGAAATCAAATTCCTACTAGCTGCAGGCACATAATAACAGTTTTTCAAAACTAACTCTAAACTAGATAATAATCGAATAGGATATATTTCTACCACCACTGCAGCAACTCTTGCTCCATTACCGACGCGTAGGATCATGTCTCCATCCCTATCCTCAAGACCCTGCATGAAAGTGCACAGATGAGCATTAGAACCAGAGTCAAGCACCCAACTTGATGTAGAAGAAATCGTAAGGTTAGACTCAATAACGAGGATACCTCTAGAAGGACCTTTCTTCTTGTTCTTTAGGATGGTCGGATAAGTAAGGCAGTTCTGCTTTCAATGGTCGTCGCTATTGCAATGGAAATACTTTTCTTTGACATCGGCCTTCTTCTTCGGTTCTGCCTTCTTCTTCTTTTCTTCTTCCATATTCTGCTTTTTCGTAGACTTCTTTTTCTTTTCATAAGACTTTCTTTTAGAAGAAGTCCATTCCATGGCAAGAACTGAGCCTTTAGAACCTTTCATAGAAAGCTCAGCGGTGACCAGCATGTTTATTAATTCGGCCAATAAATTTTGAAGTTTATGCATGTGGTAATTCATGATGAATTATCCATATGCATCAGTCAAGGATTGCAGAATAATATTGTTCGACAGATCCAAGTCTAACTTCACACCGAGCTTCTCAAGCTCTTCTAAGTCTTTCATCATCATCAGACAGTGATCTTGGACTGACTGTCCATCATGCATCTTAGCCTTAAAAAGTCATTCGTGACTTGATACTTGGTTACGCGACTCTGTTCACCAAACATCTCCTGCAGGTGAGCCAATATTTGGCGAGCAGTTCTGATATCTTCATGTTGGCCCTGGAGCTCATTAGACATCGAGCCTAACATGTAATATCTGGCCTTATTATCCTCGTCTATCCATTTTTTCAGAGATGCTCTCTGTTTAGTGGATGGACGGGCTAGTAAGATAGAAGGATCCTGATCCAATATAGGGGTTAACTTTTCAGAATCCAAAATAATTTTGTAGTTCCTTAGCTAATTTTTATAATTGGGTCCGGTCAGTCTATGTGTGTCCAGGATACGTGCTAATGGGTTGGATGCAGTCATTTTTCTGTAGAGAGTCAAAGATTCTAGTTAGATACTGTAATTATGACTTGACCAATTTATTTAGAGATTTTATTTTTAAACAAATTAGCTTTCACTATTTTCTCGGATCCCTACACTTCCTCTGTAGAGATGCAAAAATCTTCATGATTAATGATTTCTAGTGGGTGGTGCAGTCTTACCAATTGACTCATCACCTCACCTAACAGTTATTGATGATAGATTAGCCAATGAGTGAACAACTCTTGTTCAATGATTCTCTAATCATGATGCACCCAAACTTGATCTCTAATTCATGAATCTCACCGTATCCAAAATATTGATCCACTCCTTAGTTAAGTCAGACCCACCATTTGCACAGACTGGATTTCTAATTGAGTCTCTCATCGTATCCGAAAATATTGAGCCCAACTCATCCTCCAGCCCATAGCATCCAATGCCTAATAGACATGGTTGTGTCTTTTCGGTGCAACTGAGCCACTGTATCCAACCGAGAACAATCAACCCCGAAAAGGGCCCGTACATCTACAATGGTGGAAGACCTTAGACTTAATCTTTTCTTAGGGAGAATTGATTCAGGTCTCATTAAACTAGACTTGTCATAGTCATAACAATTATGACTAACCTAGTGGCATGGGTTAGCTCGGATTATTGACCACCTCAAATCAGAACTGAGTCAACAGATATGGCCAGATAAGTGAGATCGATGGAAGAAATATGTCAGTAACTCGTACAAGAATGCATTCAGGTCGAGTTACTTCCAATTAAAAATCAGTCGATCGTATGTGCCAAACTTACCTTAGACACAAAATTGTTAAGCTAGAATCAATTGGGTTAGCCTACAATCCAGACTCTAACCTCTGAGCCTAATTAGGTCTTACTTGATCGTGACTCGATCTTGACCCAGACTTAATCCTATTAGGCTGGTCAATTTAAGCATTGTTGATCCCATCTAACCAACTCTTGATTCGGTTTGATCAACCACTTAGACCTGATTGAGCTATCCAAGCCCGAATCCAATATTATGAATATGTCTTAGATTTGAAATTCTCAATTTTAGATCTAATTAATATTCCATAATCTTAATTCTTAATTAAGTAAGATTTATAAACAAAATATGCATAATAAATCCTAAGGTTTCAGGATCTAGGGTTTTGCAGAAACTAAGTTTTGCATTTTTTATTAAGGACGAACGCGCAGCACCCCTGCACATCATAAGAACGCCCCATCGGATGGAAGGAGAGGGCCTTTAAACCCTTCTTCATTCTTATGACCGGATGGCTAAGAGAAACATCTAATCAGGAACATGCAATACTACAAAATAGTTTTAGATCTATATCATATATCTCATATACAAATTAGATCTAATCATGGCATATTTTGCATACATCTCATGTATCGAATCATGCATATTTTCAGATTTAAATTATCTCATAATAATCTAAAAAATTAGATTTAAATTGATCTCATCAAAATAAACTCTAATCTAGATAATTATATCGAACTATTCTACAACTAGTCTAGAAATGCATCAATCATATCTCATATGATGTTTAAAATTAAATAATTTTTATTTATTATTTTTTAGATATTATTATAATAATTATAATATTAAAAAATAATAAATAAATAGATCTAAAATATGATTTAATCAAATTAAATTATAAACATGCAAGACTATTCTATAGAACTATTCTACTTTAGAACTAGTCATGCATATTTTCTAATCTTATATCCAAATCATTTAATTTTAATTTTTTTTTAATTTTAGATCTGATCACATCTCATGTAACATCTAAAATCACTTATTTTTTAATTAAAATAAATTTAAAATTAGATCTAAATACTTTAAAATCTTGGCTCTGATACCATTTGAAGGATAAATCTTGATTTCCCGAATCAGGTTCATTCAGATCTGATCGGATCAAGAGATATATTTTAAAATTTTTTTTTCTTTGATCTAGATTAGATCTAAAATATTTTAGATTCAATCTTTATTATTTTAATAATTAAAATAAATTTAAATAAATTTAATTTAATTTAATTTATTTTGACGTAGGGTAATCCTATTACCCGTTGATGATTCTGTAAGCAGCGGAAGATTCTGGATCTAGCCATGCAAGTGCCTGACCTCTATCGGTATCCACTCAGATTGAATCTGAAGATCCTCTTCTTCTCTATCACATCTTCAAAAATTAAATTTGGATCTGATTTGGAGGATCTTCAAAATACCTTTCGAAGAGTAACAGTTGTCCTTTACAGCAGTACAACCTTCTAGCTTTCTGTCGCCTTTCTCTTATCTGGATTGCACCAACCAAGATCCCAAACCACTTTGGGCATGGGGAGGAGAGGGAGAAGATGGGCTTGGCATGGAGGAGGAGGAGAGAAGCAGCCTTGGGGCATGAAAATTTCTCAGATCCTTTCAATTCACTCTTGAGTTGGGCGCAGGGTCTTATTTATAGACTATGCGTGATCTAACTCCTCTTCTTCCCAACCAATTACAACCCTTTGTAAAATCAGATCTAAATCTGATTGGTGGAAATAGAGTTCTTGGATTCTTCCTTAGATGGCACCTAAGATCAGTCAAACTTGGTTCTTAGAAGGAGTCTAATTCGAATCCAAAAAGGAGATGGAGTCCTTGTCCAATAGGGACTCCTGGGTGCCTCAAACTTGGGCACATGCGAAGGGTGGCGTGTGCCCTTCTCCTTGTCAGGTTTGGTAGGAGGACAAGCCTCCACCAGCTCTCCAATAGGTGCATGACACGTGGATAGAAGTCAAAGTATCAATGGTCAATATTTGACCAGTCAAAGATCAACTTTTGACCAAAGTCAAAGGATGAAAAATGACAGATGACAAAAAATGGCAGGTATTATCTTATAAAATAAGACAATCCTTTTCTGACTTAGATAGGCTCCAATCAGATAAGTGAAGGCCTCTGATTGAGCACAAACTCCTTTGGCTTAGTCAGGATAACTATTTATGATAGTAAAAGAAGAACGTTAGGTTCAATCGAGTGCTAGCACGATTTTTTTGAACCTAATTGAATCTCATTCAGATCAATTGAACTAGATCAGTTTAATTGATGATCACCATATTCAAACCCTTATTTGTGTGATTCAGTTAGGTTCAGTTCTATATGATAATGGGATATGTCATGATCTTTATCATCGACATCATCGAAACTTCTTTTGATAATCAGAACTCTTCTAATTCGAACAGCTAGAATGATCGATCATCTAAATCATTCTAATTGCTCCAAAAATCCACCAGTGATATCTAGCAGTATATGGTGGCAACTCATCAGAGCTGAATGTGAACCTCTTGGTGCAGCTACCTGTGTGATTAAGTTCTTCTATCTTGAGCCCCAATCAGATTAGGATTAAGGTGAACTCGTCAAACCCTAGTCTCTGTCATATGATGTAATCATTTGATTCAAGTCTGATGTGAAAAGCTAAATAGAAACTCTTTCTATTATTTCACTCTACCATGGCCATGGGCTTCTCATGATCATCATAGGGCTGCTCCTCTACCACCGAGGTAGATAGATTCCATCTTGATGCAATCCAGTTCTTACAATGAACATGCTATAGCCAACATACACCTCAAGATTCCGTATGGCTAGGAGATCGAATTATGGTGTAGTCAAACTATAACACCTTCAAGGTGAACTGCCGATATACCTCAGGTCAAAGAACCAGATACATCACTGCAGCATCGAGTCAATCATTGATGAGAAGGTAGACTTCCTAATGATTACTCGAGGTGGTCATGCTTAGTGCCCTCATTCTCTAATGAGTACCTGTACTCTCGCTCTGGTATTTTCACACTGTAGACTCAAGACTCATCTACTAAAAAGAAGCGATTGTACACCAATCTTTCGGATCAATCACCATCCTCGTGATGATCCTATGGTCGGAAGCATTTTATGAGTTAATAATAATTATTCATGTCTTAAATTTTCAACTCTTGAAAATATGAATTATCATTGCTATTAACTCAAAGGATGTATCACAGACACTAAATACACATATGTGATAGAAAATAACCCATTTTATTGATAATAGTCAAAATTATAATTTTGTCTCTAGAAGTGTATTATAAGTATCAACCAATTCTGACTTCTAGGGCACATATATCTAACAGGTGCAACCCAAAAACTGGAGGAAAGGGGGAAGAGGCTTACTGATGGTGGTGGTGGTAGGGGTTCATGACCATCAACGGAGATCTCCAGCGACAAACGGGGCAAGGCTCATGCTTAAAAGAGGAAGGGGTTTATGTGAGTGACGGCGGTGGCTATGGTGGCTTAAGGGCTGTTGGAGGTGAGGAAGAGGAGTGAAGAAGGTGGAGCGGGGGTTTGGCAAGGGCTTGATCGCAAGGGGGGTTTTAAATAATGCTTAACCAGGAAGGAGATAAGGCTAGATTTATGCCGGCCATTTGTCAGTTGCACCAACCTCCAATGGCCATTAGCAGTTCATACTTGTCTGAAATAGTTGCACTAACCACCATTGGGTGGCCTTATCAACTGAAGAAAGAGATCAGCAAGGGATTGAGACTCTGCTCCAATCCTAATTTATCTTTCAAAAATTTGAATTGAAGTCGGCAATCCCATTGCCGACTTTAATTCAAAATCGGCCCAGTTGGGCCGAGTTTCACCATCCCTTGCTAAAGGATATAGGGGATGGCACAATTGATTTTTCTTTGGAAACCCCTCCACCTCTAGGTTCTTTCAAGGAGGGGCAGATAGCTATCTTGGCAGATCCAAAAGATTACTCTCTAGAAAGGCCTAAGTCCTCTCTTTCGAGGATAAGGTATTAAAAGCCTCCAAGTAACCACTATTGTAGCTCTATGACTGGAATGGTGAAATTTTCCAACACCTCCTATGCCAAATGGGAGCACCCGCGAGTACATCCTTCTTAAGGTGCTCTATGGCCAATCGAAGGTAGGAAAAAATCCCTGGAGGAAGAAGAAGATGATGGTGACTCTTGGATACTAGGAAGAATGGCACTGCCATGATATCATAGAAGGAATCATAATGAGGCCAATTTCAACCAAGAGATCTTTATTTATAGAAAAGATGAATTTGAGTGCATTCAACCATCTCTTTGATCACAAAATAAGTGTTGTTATCTGAAAGGCTTCAGAGACCATACCTCCTGAGAGAAAGAGCCTCGATTGTCATTTCTAACATACCACTATTATCATAAAGCACCAGCATTAAAGGTCGTGCCCTCTAGGCCTCCAGATTGTATGGCTCTTCATTGCACGAACTTTAAGATAGATCATCCTCTTTGATTTATGGAGAGCAGCATGGCATCCATCAATGTCCATTACATGGTGCGTGCAAACAAGCCCACTATCTTCATGACCCTGCCCACCATATGCTGCTAAAATGAATATTTTAAAGAGAAAGGTTGGAGGGTGGATAACAGTTGACCACTTTCTTTATCCATAGCAGTGAAGCAACTTCAGGCTTAGGAGTCAAAGGCTTGAAGAGGACTCACAAAATTGGATGAGACTTTGAATCGAAGCTATTGTGGGAGGATGGCACCCATAATCCCACATCAATTATGGGTCGGCTCACATAGGATTTGGGGCCTTCTCTTCCCTAGTAGGGCATCTTATAAAGGGCAAAACTATATGGCACTTGATATGGGCCAAAGCGGACAATACCTTGCCAAGATGGATGCAAAGATTGGCTCATCCGAGCCATCCAAGCCCTTGACCGCAATAGGAGCCAAGCAACATGGATATCGAGAAGAAACAAAAGACTCCATTTCATTTAGAAAGTGAAGGATAACAAAGAGGTATGTTTCATTCACAAGGGTTCGTTACATAAGTTTGTCAATAAAAAGGCACCAAAAGCAACTATATAAAAAAGAAAAACTAGTCCTCGAATGTGGGCAATGCGGTCTCAGCAACATCCCCAATGCCAGAAGATGGGGCCTCGCCTAGAGCAGGCTTAGGCTAGGCAAATTCATCCTTGTCCAACAAAAATGCCCCAACCTCTTCATCACTAGTCCCAAGGCGAAGGCATCTCAGGTCCAGCTTGGGGATCATCTGGTGTAGACGTGCCTTGTAGTCTTGAAAGTCATATATTATTGAAAAAAAAGCTTCGAATTTAACTCATAGCAAGCCCATGATAGAGCTTATAGCAAAAAAGCTCACCACGAAGACTGAGCAAAGAAAAGTTCACATGAGGCACAAATTGCAGGCACGCAGCTTGCAATTGGGTGCGGCCCAGTGCACGTGTGCGGGCATGGCCCAGGCAGTGCAGACATTGCCTAGGCACGTGTCCATGCGGGATCATTGTGCACCATGTGGTGCAAGGGAGAGGGACACAGTCCATGCATCCATTGGCACGATCCACATATGCAATAACATGGTCTGCAGTGTCTAACGCAGTCCACATGCCACCCGTGGATTGCTTAAGGGTTCATGGGTAAATTATGGGGTCTACAGGAGGTGTTTGGCTTTGATTTTGTGCAGGCTGTGGAGGCTTACAGGTGAGATCCAACGATTAAGGATCTTGTTTGGATCCTATTAGGAGACCTATATTAACTAGTTTGGACTCAGATTGGACTTAGATTGAAGGCTTTAAAAGGCCCTATATATAGGCAGTAGAACAGAGAAGATTATGATTTGGCAGCAACTGGTAGCAGACCAAGAGAAGTCGATAGAGAGTAGAAGCATAAGGGTGCTTCGGGCAGATTATCAGACAATGGTCAGTGCTATAGGAGGTCTCCTAGAGAGAGCTTTATGAGGAAGAGTGGCTTTTATTGAGAGAGAGGGATTGATATATGAGGTTAAGAGAGTGTGATCTTCTCTTATAATTTTTTTTTTCCCTCATAGTGAAGTTTGCATGCCTCGTGGAGGTAAGCATTAGTTTGATCCACATATTTAATTATGTTCTTTTATTTATCTCTTCTTTTTTTTGTTATGGTATCGACATCATCACCGACATTTTGATTCCGAACTTAAAGGATCCATATTCCACATGAGGAATCTTTCCAAGAGATGGTGCCAGGGCAAATGGTATCATGACAATTGGCTTCAAAGCTAGATCATACGAGAGGTCCAGATTATGGTGGTGTTGATCAAGATCAAAGAAGATGGAGAAGACATGCTCAATCAAGGTAAAGATTAATCGATATGATTGAAAGAGTAATTTCTTCCTATGGCAAGCCAGGATGAAAAATGTGCTCATCCAATAAGGGTTCATTAATACTCTCTTATGCGAGGAGAAGCAGACTACTATGGAATGAAGAATTAGAGGTGGCTGCAGATACAGATGATGAGCATGATCCGTTTATACTTGATGGATGATGTGATAATCCATATATTTAGCGAGACTTTTCTGATGGCAATGTGGTCAAAGCTTGAGAAGATGTACATGGCAAAGTCACTCATAAATACTCTCTTTCTCTGAAAGTAGTTCTATTAGCTATGGATGAATGAGGAATAGAGTGTGCAGGAGCATCTTAGCGACTTCTAAAAGATCCTCACTGATCTTCTTAGCATTGGTGAAAAGATTGAGGAAAAGATCAGGATGTTGGTCTTACTTTCATCACTTTCCCCCTCTTTTAAATATTTGGTAACTGCTCTTTTTGTAAAGAGTACCATCAAGATGGAGGTGATTACTTCTGCTCTTTTCTAAAATGAGATTCTTAGGTAGGAGAACCGAGCCTCAAGTTTTGATGATGACTCAGCTATGATGGTGACTGGAGGTGGTGATGGCAGAAGATAAAATGGTTGAGGATCGCAAGGTGGATGGTCCAAGTCCAAGTCGAGGGACTACAATAAGATCATATACTATGGATGTGATGAGTTATGGTATTGTATTAAAAATTGCTCGCAACTCAAAGATCAAATGAAGGCTACTACGATAGCAGTTTATAGTAGCAACATAGATGAGATTGATGATTGTATGCTTATAATTTTAGATAAGATATCTACTTCTTTCTAGTAGTAGATTTTAGATTCTATATGTTCATATTATTTTTATTGCAGAGAAGAGCTGTTTGACTTTCTGGAGAGCAGTGAGAGCACTATTTATTTGCTAGATGGATCGAGTTGTTTGATGAAGGACATCGAGACCGTCAACATGAAGACATATAATGGAGTAGTGAGAAAATTAGGTGTGGTCTGATATATACTCAATTTTAAAAAGAATCTAATTTTACTAAGCAGACAGGATTCAAGCAGCTACAGGTGGGGAGCTATGATGGAATCCTTAGGTCATGTGTGGTGGTAGGGTTACCTTGAAGAAAAAAAGTATGGAGGACGTTATCTCTTGGCAGAAAGTTTAATATGAGGTGGAGCTTCAAGTACTAGTGGAAGCTCAGAGCAAGGTGGAGCTCCAGGAGCAGGTGGATTGGGCACGAGATGCGAGATTCGGAAGGATGACAAGCGATATCGTAGGGTGAAGTTTCTATTTTCATAGGAGGCTACTTCGAACAGATCTTAGATCAGGCAGAACACAGCATATGATGGAGATGGGATCGAGCAGCCTGGCTTGACTTTTATATTTGTCTAGTCATAAGTTGATAGGTATTTGCCCCAGGATATAGGGGCGAGATTGCAAAATCATCCAGAAAGCTCTCAAGATGGAGGTCGAATGTTGAGTCGAGATAGAGATTATTAAGAAAAATACATCGAATTCAATCCACAATGAGCCAATGAAGGAGGACTCCACAGCAAAAAGCCCACATCAAAAATCCAGCAAAGAAAAGCCCATATGAGGCATGAACCGGAGGCTCATGTGGCCCGTAGGCACACGGCCTGTAGCTGGGCACAGCCCAGTGCACAGGTGCTGCCCAGCATGCGCAAGTGTGGCCTAGTGTATGCACACTGCTGTGGTCTAGGCATGCACCCACATGGCTCATTGCATATTGCATGGTGCAGCACAAAGGGATGCGGTCCACAAGCTCGTTGACGTAGTTCACCCGCACAATAGCATGGTCTACAGTGCCTAACATGGTTCATGCACCACCCATGGACCACTTAAGGATTCATGGGCAAATATGGGGTTTACAGGAGGTGTTTGGCTTTGATTTTATGTGAGCATACGATCAAGTAGCTGTGGAGGCTTGCAGGTGAGATCCAATGGTCCAGGATCTCATTTAGATCTTGTTAGAAGATTTAAATTAGTTTAGACTTGGATAGGACTCAGATTGAAGGCTTTAAAACACCCTATGGGTAGCAGAACAAAGAAGACCATGGTTCGGTAGCAGTTGGTAGCAGATCAAGAGGAGCTGATAGAGAGCAAAAGCATAGAAGTGCTTCGGACAGACTGCCAGACAATGATCAAAGCTACAAGAGATCTTCTAGAGATAGAACTTTGTGAGGAAGAGTACTTTTTGTTGAAAGAGAGGGATTGATGTATAAGCATTGAGAGCGTGTGATCTTCTCTTATAATTTTTTTTTTTGTCGTAGTGTCTAATCCTGGACTTGGGACATCTATATTCCATACAAGGGATCTTTCCAAGAGGTGGTGCCAGAGAAAGGGATATCATGACATATATGTAGGCAACCAAGGAAGCCTCGATAACCTCATTCTCGAATTCTGTTGAAGTTTTGTACTCCTCGATGCCTTTTAGTTTTGCTTTGGCAGCAGCTTTTGCCTTCTCCTCTTTGGTCGCAGCCTCAACAAGCTTCAACCTATCCTCGACCGCTTTCCTGGCCACTTTGGCAACTTGCCTTACCTCCTCCATGGCCCCTGCCCAGGCTTCGAATGCCCAAAGTTCCTCGATAAGAATAGTGATGTTGTGTTCCAGCTGTATGGAAAGATAAAAGTTAGAAGCCACTACCAAAAGTTGGAAGTAAACATAAGTAGTAGAAACCCACATCGAGAAGATCGACGTAGGAGGCCCTCACAATCTCATCCAAGGGGCAAGCCTTCCTCTTTAATCGATCGGTTGGCAGCAGAATCATCTCCACCAGCTTTCGAGGGAGCTGATGGTTTTGGAGGATGGAGGCATTCCTCCACACTATCTTCATAATAGTAGCAAAACCTCCTTCTCTCCCGGGCAAAGGAGGGGCCTATCTTGGGCCTCGTAGGCCCACTTGACATCCTAGAATGAGGTAGAATCAAGACTACTGGAGGAGAGGGAGCCCGAGCCAATTTCAAAGCTGTCGGTATGATAGATTGAAGCTGCCTAACTGCTATCAGTTCATCCTTGGTCTCCATTGGTCTGGACTCGATGTTCTTAGTGATTGCACCAGAACAGGACTTGGAACCCTCGAGTAGGCATTCCTCAATTTCTTTGATGAAGATTCTCTATCCGAAGAACTCATCCTCCTCTTCACCGCCAACTTTATGGATAAGAGTGAGGGCTTCAGTGCTACAAGACCAAAGATGAAAGATCGACTGGAAGGTGAGATAATCACTAGCACCAATGAATATAGTGTCAGTGAGAGGAAGAAGCTTACCTCCAACAACTATCACAATGAGAGAATTTCTAGTGTTTGGATGGCAGAAAGTCCAACCAGACGAGTGGTCTATTTATATAGACCATGATAATACAAATTCAACGTCGAATCATCAAATCTTGCCACTTGGCCAATATTAGAAGCAATAGATCTTGTTACTCTTCATCGACCCTTCTCAAGTCAAATTGCATAAGATGACTTGGCAAAGCATGCTTTGGGGCTTGTCAATGCTTGACACATGGCAAGCTCCAGCGAATCCAGGAACGATCTCTAGATTTCTTCTTTCCAAGCCATTATTTTGCAACTCCTTGAGCCCCCTTACCTCATAATGATGACATGGATCATGAAGTGACATTAATAACCCTTTGAAACTCCTATTGAATAAAACGAAATGGATGCTTTCAAGAGGGGACTGGATCGATAGTCAATGGATGGATCAACTACTTTCTTTGCATGAAGTCGTAAAGCTACTTCAAACTTAAAAGTGGGGGGCAAGTATTGTGGAGATGATATGCCGACTAAAACAACTCTCCTTCTTGGGGCGCACTCTGGCCAACCTAGCGGGATCACCCTAGATATAGATACCGATCTGGAATCTTAACTCCACACCAATTTTAGACAACTATCTCATTTTGTCGATGTGGAAAAAGTATACGACCGACACTCATAACTAACAAGCTTGATTCAAAGATTAGTGAGCAAAATCTCCTCCTCAATAAATTATCAGATCACGGCTTGAAAGCCAAAAGGATCAGGCCTAGTGGGATACATATTCCAACTAACCATCTACTACTTCACCTTCATATAGAGAGGTATGAAGGGGACCCTCAGGGAAGTAAGTCGAGAGGAGAATAATACTCCACTCTCTGGTCCGCACACACTCTCTTTCTCTACTATTTTCAAGCTTTGGTTAATTTAGGCATTGGAGGATCTCCTACCGAAAAATCTTTGGTATGGACTTTCCTTGTAGGTTTTCTCTAGCACCTTGGTTCCCAAATGGTATCATCGGAGACTTGCAGCAACATATAAAAATAATAATAAATTAACCTATTTAATATTGGTTAACTTTGCAACCAAATACTGCATAAGAATTACAAATGGATACATAAATCAAATAAAGATGTTCAAGTTACATCCAGTATGAAATACTAGACGTCCATGGTGTAAAAACACGAAAATAGCATTCTTTTAAGAATAATCTAGGATTATAATCCAAAATCTCCACTTAAATTAAGGGTACAACCTTAGTATATAGCATGCTTTGTGGCCTGTGGGACATGATTAAAGAAAAATATATATATTATCAAGTAACATAATTTACATGTTTTTGCACTATAAATACAAGGCAAGGTAAACTGGTTTCTTTAGTAAGCTTGTTACTTTGTATTAGACAAGTTGAGCTTGTAAACAAAGGGGTGGCTCCAATTTTTTGTCTACAAAGAAGATCTAATTAAGAGGAACTGTTTGGTTGATTATAAGTGAGGGAGTTGAGGTGCATTTTATTCCAAACTACTTAGAGTTACTTCAAGCATATTTTAGTCTAACTAAAGTGGAACACA
The DNA here is from genome assembly GCA_006176705.1 of Cocos nucifera. NCBI lineage: Eukaryota > Viridiplantae > Streptophyta > Magnoliopsida > Arecales > Arecaceae > Cocos > Cocos nucifera. The sequence goes on along the minus strand of QRFJ01000091.1, from coordinate 548,250 downwards.
CTTAAGTTAGGGGCAACCACACAAAATTGTTTTCTATAATGCTTAAGTCCACCCAAATTAAGTGCAAAATAGATACTGTACACTTACAGGATGGTCCCTACAAATATGCAAAGCTACTGATCAATCAATCATTCTCATCAATAATAATATTTGATCCAAATAAAATCTTCAAATATAAGCTAAACTAATAAGAAGACCAACTAATATAAATAATCAAGATTGTTAGATCTACTAATTGCTCAAAGCAATCAAGCATGCTCCCCTAAATCCCAAGTAATTCATAATTTGAAAAATAGAAAAAGAGAGTAATGAGCTATACCAATCCAGCAAGTAACATAATACATCAAAATATGGTCTAAACATGCTAGCAAATAGTAAATCAAACATAATTTATAATGTATCATTGACTGGATATGTTAAAATTCAGATAATTTTTTTTTTACTTTTTAAGAGTATGCTTTTTAGAAACTGATATCAAATCCAACATCAAATAATGGTAATATAATCTAATGGCATGGGTCAGATACACACTGCACAAAATGCTTGATAATAGATACCACTATTTTAATTATTGATTGCTCAGTGTCAAAACTAGTTTCTTAGATTACAAGTCATCAGATCCAATGTATAATTCCTATTGATGGGGCCAAATCATAGCCATGTATATATAAAATAATTTCACAAACTATCTAGTCAAATTTTCAAAGCCATTAATTTCTCAAAGCAAATCATATATTCAAAAATAACTTATTACATGAATATCAAATTATATACCATAGAAAGCAACTAGGGTAGTAATAATGACATGCTTGACTCATTTTAACAAACAGAAAATAGAGTCATAAATCAAATTTAATAACTAATATTTTTTCAAAATCATTAGAAAATATACTTTGAAGCGTTAGATTACTTACCTCTATCAATGACAAAACCTAAGGACAATATTCATTAATCTATACTTTAATCAAGTATGTCAGATACACCTATTGAGGCAATTGAAATTCAACATATTACAAGCTAAGCAAAATAAAAATCTTGAAGAACTAAAATTAAATTAAGGTACTATTAGGAACATTTCTCATACCTAAACTAGGATGGAAAGAGGATATGACTAATAAGCAAGGGCTCTTGATGGCTTGGGTTGGATTAATCAAGATAACCAAATCAAATTAAGGGGTTAGGTTGAGATATTGGCATGCCGATGACCAAATCCTATAGTGCCCCAAAGAGATTGAAAAAGAGACTAATATTAAGTTTAATGAAATATGACTCAATCTGTCATCTTGACCCATGTTCAACCTGCTATAAGTAGGTTTGGATAATGGGTTTGGATGATAAATTGTTAATCCATTTAACCTGTTTAATATTTGAGTTAGAATTTGATTTTTGATATCTAACCCATTTAATATTCAAGTCGAGTTGAGTCAAGTAATCCATTTAATTTGTATAACCCATTTAAGACCCATTTAACCTATTTAAAATATGCTTAACCTATTTATATCCTGTTTAATTTGATCTATTTAACCTTTCAACTCATCAAAAATCCACTTAACTTGTTTAACATGTTTAATCTGATTTGACCTATGTAATAAATAGGTTATGTGGATTGGATCGGATTACTTGTTTAATAAATAGGTCAAGTTCATATCTAAATTTTGATCTATTTAATAAATAGGTTGGATTCGGATTGATGATTTTTTGATCCTACCTACATCCAATTTGATTTGATCCAATCTGATTGCTACCCCTAACTGATATGCTGCCGACTATTAGGATGGTTCAAGGCCCATCTATTGAGTGGACCAAAATCATGAAGATGGGCTCTCTACTAGAATTCCAAGACCAAATAGAGAGAGAAAAGATGCTAGAGAGAGAGAATTTTCTTCTTCTTCTTCTTCTTTTTGTTGGCAATACCAGGGAATGGTCAAGAATTCTCTTAAGATAGAGGTAGAGTGAGAAAAAATGGTGGAGGACTCATGGTGGTGGGGCTTCACAATCAGATATTTGATGGCCAGGCATGATGGCATCATGATGGTAGAACGACGGTTAGGTGGTGCTTAAACAAGAAGAAAAATATGAGAAAATTGCAATATAGGAATGTTGGCCTTAAATTGAAGATATCATATGTTGTTGGTGGTTGGGGCTCCAACATTGATCACAAGACACCAATGAAATCTGGTCGATGAGAACAAAGGTGGTGCTTGACTTTAAAACAAAGGAAGAAGGTTGGTGGAAAACAAAACAAGAAAGGCGGTGTGGATGCATGGATAATCTTGTGGGTCCTCGACAAAATTCTAGTCGATGATGATGATTTTCTTTTCAGGATGGGTAGGAGAAAGAGAGAGATGTGAGAGAGAGCAAGATAGAAGGACCGTGGCATCAAGAGAAGGAAGAACACTAGAGACGAGTGACCTCCTTTTTCTTACCCTTTTTTCCTCTAGTGATGGAGACCAATGGTGAAGATTTCAGGGTGAGCTTAAATAAGATGGAGGGTATGATTCCAATGGCCTGTGGGACTCCAACTCCCACTTGGAGTTGGCAAGTCTTTGACTTTGATCAGAAGTCGTCAAGCACTTAGACTTTCATCAAGAGTCTTATGTTATGCCCTCATATGAGGGGCATGCCTAATGTGCCTAGGCCAACTGGGGCTCTAGACTGGTCTAGATAGATTGGGTCTCACAGTTTAGATGCCTACTTAGGAGTAATTAGATACACTTTAAACAAAAGATTTAGTGGATGTGCAAATATGCATGGGATCTATTTATGAACAAAAGTTTTCAAAATGTATTTACATCACCTTCCCAATATGCATTTGAGGCATCGATCTCTTTAATCCTAAATTTTTTGAACACATACTCTTTCACTTCCTAATGTGACAGCAAGGTTAAAGTAATTATTTTAGTGAATATATCTCTTCATTATCTCAACTATTCATCTAAATAATAGATAAAATTTATTGTGCATGAGGTTCACAAATATCATTATTTTTTAGTAAAGTTCATAATATCTTTATCACAATTTGCCACAAGAAAATAACATTGCTTAAATCCACATATTGTGATTAGAGCACATATAACATTTTAACATTGATAACATATATGATATGGCCTTTTAAATTATTGTGATGTAGGTTAAAGGTATATAATTGATTTAAAATATGCATGGCGACATAATAGCATTTAACATATTTAGCTATGATTTAGATCCTACAAACTAGTCATCTAAGCATTTTACATTGAAGAAGTAATTGAAATGCAAGTGGATTGAGCTATGTCCAAGGGATATGGTAGATAGCATATTGGTCACTTGCATATAAACTTTATGGTTCTTTATGGTACAAAGAAGTGAGTATTGTCTCTTGATTTGAACATATCTAGATATTTAGTAGCTATATAAACTTGGTAATTGAAATCAAATTCTGGCCAATCTTATGGTTGCAAAACAATCATATGAATTTGAGTATAGTTGAAAGTTTGATCATGGAAACTAAAGTGGAGTTTTATAGCACAATGCAAAATCAAGGGATACCAAGGTTAGCTACTATAATATGGATGCATAAAACTATTGAAAATATTGCTGGTTAGCTTTACTTGGACTAGTTTTTTTAACTTCAGTATGAGATTAGGAGAGTGATTTTCTTTATATCCAATCTTATACTACCGACTGAGACATGCACCATGAACATAACTTAAAAAAATACGAGTTCAAAGGATTGAGGATAAGAGAGATATGACTGGTGGGTTAGAAAAAGAGTAGTAATATTTTAGAATTTAGATGAGACCAAAATATATATTTTTAAATAAAGTTTAATTAAATCATACAATATTTGTAACAGATACTAAGGATATTTTAATTCTAGAAATTGATAGAGGGAACTTCTCTCTCTTTCTCTCACTCAAAAATAGTGGCAATAGATATATTTACTACATCAAAAAATAAATCAATAAAAAAGATTTCAAAGAACGAGCGATCATAGAGATAAAATATAAAAATAGAATAAAAAAATATCTTTTAAACTTAGAAAATATGTAACTAGTTGAAGACATGAATAAAAGATGCAGGAAATAAATAAATAAAGAAATTTATGGATCTTCCTAATTATATATATTTTTTATGGATATACATAAAGAGAAAAATTATGGATATTCTGAACACTGGATTTAGTAGAAATTTAAAATAATTATTTCTTTCATATTTAATAATATAGTATAAGTATTATATTATATATATATATATATATATATATATATATATATATATATATATATATATATATATATATGAATTGACTCACTTCTTTGGATTCATAATACATAATAATAAATATTTTTTAAAAAAATCAAGTCACTCAATAGTATTTAAAGTTTATTTTAAAAATAAAATAAAATAATATAATTTTTATGATTTTAATTTTTGAATACAATTATTTGAATTTGTCAACAAAGATAAAAAAACATGTGAACAAAATAAAAAATGACAAATTTAGCATATCTGATAATTTTATTAAGTAGTTCTTTATACAGAATTCTAAATCTCTCTCTCTCTCTATATATTTTTGGGTACCTATGAGATTTTTAATTTGTACTGGATTAGCTTATAAGTTAGTAAGCTAGGCAAATCTAACCTCATAAAAAATTTTAATATAGAAAAGAAATTTAAAAAAAAAAAGAAAAAGAAAAAAAAAGCTAAACAGCCGGTGCAACAAATTCTTTCTCAACTAAATATAACAAAATAAAAAAAAGGAAATTACAACCGTAATCCTAAGTTTTTTTTTTTTTTGGTTCTTTTTCCTCATTCCAGCGCGCGCCGGCTCCCTTGGAGTCGGATTAAGCAAGATCTCTCTCGCTCCCCACCCTCCGCTCCTCTCTCGAAAAATTTTCGAGGGGTTCTCCGGCCTTAACCCTAACCTTAAACCTAACCCTAATCATGGCTCTCTTTGCGCCTTCCTGGGCTCGCTAGGGCTCGCGTTTCCGATTTGGGGCACCTCCAATCCTCTCCCTCGGATCCCTAATGCTCGGGTGCTCGAGCGGCTCCGCCATTGGGATCGGAAATGGCGCTCGTTCCGGGTGTTTCCGAGGGTGCGCTCGTGGAATTGGACGTCGGCAACTCGGCGGAGTCGCCGACGGCGCTCCTCAACTCGCAGAGGGAGCTTTTCCACAGCCAGATCGAGCAGCTCCAGAAGCTCGTCGTTGCTCAATGCAAGCTAACGGGCGCGAATCCCCTCTCCCAAGAAATGGTGCGTTCGCTACCGCGCTTTAGGCTTTTATCGTTTCTCTTCTTGTTGTTTTGTTGCTTTGCTCTTTGGAGCGTGTTATTGGGCTTCTTGGTGCCCTTCTCGGTGCTGAATGAGGGGGAAATGAAAGGGAAGAATGAAAAGCTTTGGGATTTGAAAAATCTTTGATTTGTTGTTCTAAAAATTTAACTTATAGGAATTTAGGGTTTAAATGCTTGTTGCATGTCATGTTTTCTTATCATCTTCTGCCGCATTGTCATTGCTTATATTGTATGAATTTGTTGATGATATCCAAACTTCATTCAATATACTTGTTGCCTTGACATATTACGCTTAGGTGCTGTGGAATTCCTTGATCACCGGTATTCCCTTTTTGATTTTAGAGCTTTGTGAAGAACAAGGGTGCTGACTTTGAAAATCAGGAATATGTAATAACCTAATGTCAACATTGTCATGCATTCTTGCCAGCAAGGCAGCATTAAACAAGCTTTTTTGTCAAAGGTTTTACGGATATTTTTGAATTCCAGTAGATAACCACGAGTTACGTGCTCGAATTTGTCAACATTGTGAACCTACACGCTAGTGTATTCTGTCAAGGCAACTCGTTGTAATTGATTGTTTATTCATTGTATCAATGCTTTTTATAATCATTGTTAGATCTTTTTTTGGTCCTTTATTTGATCTTGTATTTGCTTTGTGGAACAGAAAAGTCACTGATTTGCATATTGCTTTGTATGCAGGCTGCTGGAGCGCTGTCAATAAAAATTGGTGAGTTATGTATTTTTTTGTGTAGTTATTTTGTCAGCCATCCTTACTGCAGAGCTCATAATAATAGAGATTGAATTATTCCCAGAAATTTGGCTGTTAGTAATTTTATTTCACATAACGATCTAACTGAACCTTGAAGAGAGAGGTAAAGTAATTGAACAAAACCTGAAGTTCTCTTCTAGTTGTGGCATCAGATTGCAAAACACCATTCAGTCTTTCTTTTAGAAACTACTTTATTGGCTTTTACTTGAGAAATTAGTTTGATCATCTTCAGGGCTTAAGATTTCAGCTTTGACTTATGTTCCAGCCATTAGAAATCCAAAATTGTATTCTGAAATCAAAATTTTCAGCTTGAACAAAAAGTCTGAAATGAAAAGGTCAAGTCATTGAGGAAATAGATGCTAAATAACCATACAATAACGTTATTTTCAACTGAACTGAATAGAACTGCACCGAGAATTTGTATGTAAGGCTTTGCAGTATGTTTTGCTTTCAAACTCCCTTTCTGGCAGAAAATTTAAGCCTTTGCTGGATCTCTTGCTGCTTTATCATGTGTTTCACCTACCATCACCTTTACTATGTTGTTATGGCCTTTAAAATATCAAATTTCTTTCAATTCATATCCAGTGTCAACATATGAGCCAAATTGTGTCTTTCAAATGTTTATCATTATATCCTTTACTCTAACCTTCTACCTTTCAAATTTTTATAATTTTGAAGTACTTGGCAGTTGGCATTTTTTAGTTTTATATTTCAGCACGTTTGCTTGATATTTTTTGCTGTTGAGTTGTTTTTTGACACTCAACAGATACCATTGAATTCTATTTTCTTCTATGTTTGATACTTTCTGGCTTTTTACAGGAAAAAAACCAAGGGACTTGCTGAACCCGAAAGCAGTAAATTATATGCAGTCAATTTTCTCGGTCAAGGATACTGTTGGCAAGAAGGAAACTCGCGAAATCAGTGCTCTTTGTGGAGTTACAGTTACACAGGTTGTCTGCTTTCTTTAAAAATAAAATTAATATGACCTGATTTCTTTCAGTTCTGACTATATATGCTTTTGCTTCTTATCTGACCTGTTTGTTGCAATGTAAGAAGAATGATTCTCTGGCTCTAGCCTTGTGCTTTTTGTTTGTAATTACTTCCATTTTTTGGGTTTGGCACCTCTACTCAGCTGACGTTCATACTATGTAAGGACATCAGTACATCCACATTTGTGCTTAAGCCCTCAGTCGCTGGCACTTCTTTTTTTTTTTTTTTGTGGTTTTCATTATTATGTTCATCAACTATCATTACTGTTCATATTACACTATGGTGACAAAATCTTGTGCTTGAATTTGCTTTGATGTGATGCTTGTGAGTTCATAATGGTCGCATTCCAAAAATATTTTCACTTTTTGCTTCGATCCTTTTTTTAAATATATTTTTTTTGGATTTAAAAGCTTAAATTTGTTAAAAGATCTGCAATTCAAAAAATGGAGAATTCAGAAATGGGAAAAAATGTAAAATGATATATGGAAAAACATTTGGGAGAGAAATGTGACTTTGGAAAATTATGCATCAAGTGGAAAATTCTACTTAAAGTACAAAATTTTAATTGCATGATTTTGGGCCTTTTCTGGGATCTAACTAAAGGACCAAACAACTAGTGGTACAAAAGCATGACTTATATTTTAAAAAGAAAAAAATCTTTACGAGTGGCTCTGAATATGAATGATCTGTCTATCCTACGACCTAGTCGGAGGTGCTGCATGCCGGGTGAGTCCTCGACCACGGCGCTGTATCTGAGAGCCGGCGGTTACTATTGCATGCAGCTTTGGGGTTACTGGTGACCTCCTGTCCTCCGAACTTGAGCGCAAAAAATCTAATAAAAAGAATATTATATTAGTTAACAAATGACAAAATTACATAAATGAGAATATATAAAGTGTTAGAGTATACCGCCCGGTGTGAGAGGTGCAGAACCATGAGAGCTGGTTGGGTGATCGCTCTCTCCTCGAGAGCTTTGTCCTTGGCTGGCATGGTACAAAACTTATATTTTAAAAAGAAAAAACTTTAAATATGTGAAACATCGTGATTTAGTATTTCTTCTTAGTGCACCCAAAACATCAAAGGCGGATGGATTTGTGGTTATTTTTCCAATCAGATAGTGGTGCATTTAAGTGTATTCTGATGGAGTCCTATATTCATGAGCCCAAACAAAATAAAAGACAAAACTTATAATTGAAGCTTTTTAAAAAAAGGTTTTGGTCAAGGAGGATTTGTAAAGCCAGCCCCAAATTATTGGTCTTTTTTTGTTCTCTCCTAGCCAAAATGAGCATGACATCTTCATTTTGCTTTTGCGTGCCAAAAATTTGAATGTCGAGATCTTTCTTTTATTGTTTTATGGAATCTAGAACTAGAGCATGCTTGTTTTCAGGTTAGCTCGAGAACAAGTTCTATGCTCTGGAAGCAATTGATGCAGATCGGAATGGGAATTTTAAAATTTCTGTTTCTTTTGCCTTTCTAGAGGCACAATTTGATGGAGTGTTGTTTGTTTGATGCCTTGATCACCTTTCAAAAAGTTTATGTTGTTCCCCATGACTTAATAACTAGTGTTTCTAAATTGTGTATTCTAAGGGGTAGTTTGGTTGGGGGTAATCTGGCATGAGAAATTAATTTTCATGTCAGATTACCACGTTTGGTATGAAAAGTGGATGAGAGATGGTAAAAAAATTGGTGGGCTCCATGCTTATTTTTCTGAGAGAGAAGGTAAAACAAATACCATGGGAGAGTTGGTATTTGGCAAATTTTCGAGTGGTGATAATCCATATTTGACATAAATATCTTAATAAAGTTGCATATGTAATCATTGACTTTATTCTAATGTCCTTCAAAATTTATTTAATAAAGAGCTTTTATAAAAAATTAAGATGGAGATGGCATTATGCAAAGGATTATGTGATTATAGTTATCATATAAAAACTAATTGGAGATGATAATACTATTTTAGTATTAAAAAATATTTTATATTGAAGGGTATATTTATAAATTTGACCATATTCCTATGTTGGATTACCTCCAACCAAATGTAATAATCCTTTTCCGGTATTATTTTCCGAAGTAATTTTTCCACCAACCAAACATAGTAAAAATTATTTTCCTCAATCATTTTTCAGATAAATGATTCCCATGAATTATGAGATTATCTCGTAATCTGATATACCCAAACCAAACGGACCCTAAAAGGTGGTTGCGATATGTGGGGTGGTCAAGGGATTGCATGGTGCATATGTAGATTGCATATGATGCCTATGTGGTTACTTTTTTTTAAAAAAATAATTATTTAAAAATAAATATAATACATTAGATATGATAATTACAAGAACAATGATAGTGATAATTTTTTAGATGGATCATAAATAACAATAACAGCGAATAACCAGTACCTGGTATGTCATACCAGATAATAATAATTATAACATAATCAATATTAGTATTATTAGTACCCGTACCATGCTCATCTGGAACCAAGGCTTTAAATTTTGTGGGATAGGGCTGTCCTGATTTTTCCATAGAGTGAGATGTGCTGCCGTCCTACCCATTCCTAACACTTGGGACAGAGACTGCCCCAAGATGTGCTGATCAAGATGCTGATGGCGGGATAGTCCTATCCTGATACATGAGATGGTACCTTATCCCAGTGTCTTGTGGGATGTCCCGTTGGGACTTGAATCCTTTCCTAAAACCCATACGAAAAGTAATCATCAGCTCAAAGTTGCTTCATTTATAGGGGTCCACAAAAAAAAAATATTTGTATATGTGGTTCCTGAATACTAAGTTAGCTCATGTATGCAGCAGTACAATACCATACTCACATATACTGCTGTAAAATACTAAGTAGGCTGCATATATGGTCACATGATGTAGGTGGACTGTCTTTTCGGTCCATATGTGGTATGACTGCATATAGGAAGTGCACTTAGACAATGCCATGCAGTCAAAGGGCCGCATACCGGGTGCATATGCAGCCATATGCACCACATTTTGAAACACTGAGCATTAACATGGAAACATGAATATTGATGTGGTTTCTTGACATATAGGAGCAGGGGCATATTCTGTACAACCTGGGTAGTGGGATGATGTGGCAAGTTTGTTTCTTTATGCCAACAAGCCATGCCAACACCAATGTTTCTCCAGCATTTTCATCATTGCTATGTTTCTATGGCTATCTGTAGTCTCTTTGAGTTGTATTGGTTGATCTCTTTTTTCTAGTTTCTGGTCACTTGGAAGCTCGAAGGGCACCACTTTCTTGATTGGTAAGGCTTGTTTAATAGGGTCTTTTCCTTGCATACCATTCCATCTGTGTGCATTTTGGCCCACTTCTACAAAAGAATTTGATTGGCAAGTTAAAATGCAGTTTGTTTACAACTTATGTTATTCATGTGCAGGTTCGAGAATTTTTTGCTGGCCAGCGTTCGAGAGTGAGAAAGTTTGTTCGCTTGTCACGGGATAAAGCGACCAGAGTAGATGCATCCAGGGCATCGAGCAATGGATGCTCCCTGAGTTCTGAGCAGTGTTTGCCTATTAGCGAAGAGGCCTTAGCAAGTTCTGCTGACAATATGTTGATCAAGGAACAAATACTAGTTCCTGGGAATGCAATGATTATTAGCACTATGAGAGATGGCCAACATGACACAACTGACCTTAAGAAAGTTGAGGAAGGTCCTTCATGTGCAGCACTTGAAGAGACTGTTCCTGGCATTGACACCAATGATCGGAAGTTTCTGGACAACATTTTTAATCTAATGAAGAAGGAAGAGACATTTTCTGGACAGGTGAAGCTGATGGAGTGGGTCCTCCAAATCCATAATTCGGCAGTCTTGATTTGGTAATCCCATGTCTTTTTTTAAAGATCAAGCTGACAGTATTTAAAGATCGAGCTGACAGTATTTAAAGATCATTTAACTGATCTCAGGTGCCCTTTGACATAATTTTAGGTTTTTAACTAAAGGTGGTCTTACCATTTTATCGACATGGTTAAGCCAAGCAGCCCTTGAAGAACAAACAACTGTGCTTCTTGTCATTTTCAAGGTTCTTATTTTTAGTGTGGTATCTTTCTGTGGCGTCTCTCTTATTTTTCATATGATACAGTTCCTCAACTACAATTTTGTTTTTACACAGGTTCTATGTCACCTGCCACTACACAAAGCTTTGCCAGTACAAATGTCGGCTGTCTTGCAAACTGTTAACAGGCTGCGGTTTTACAGGACATCAGGTGTGCACTTACTGATCACATTAAAACATCATCAAATTTTCAATTTCAAATATAGGTGCTCGTTATCTAACCATCTTAAGCTGCCTGACTCTTGACTTGAAACACTTGTTCTCAACTATTCCTTAGATGTATTCCATACTACTGCATTTTTATGAAAACTTGAATTGCAAACTCCATATTGAATCCACTAATTTAATTGTCTCTAAAGTTTTCCATCTGCTGAATGAAATCTTCCATTGTGCACGAGATTATTTTCAAAGGAAAAGGATATTTCCCCCTTGCAATCATAAGTCACTAAGTTTAAGACAGTAGCAATTATCAAGTGAGTCCAAAGAGAATTTGATGTGGAACAAAGGCGGTATTGGCTGAAGTATCAAATGAAGAGAAGGGAATCCGTTTCAATTTCTTGATGCAGTAGTTTGCTATTTCATTATCATCCTTGTAGTGTTTGCATTATTGCTTGCTTGTTTCCAGGAGATTCTGTAGTAGCTCAGTATAAAATGTTCTGAGTAATGTAATATGCTATTCCTAGGGAGCAATGTTTAAGACAACCCTTTAGGGTGCCAACTATTGCAGTTGGTAAAGTTCTCGGTTGTTGGTAACTTGGTACCAAGGACCTGGATTTGAGTCCCGCCTCACTCCAATTTCGGTAAGGATCCTTCCCATCCTAGTTTATGTATATACATACATGTCTATGTATGAGGGTTGAGGATTTACCTGGTATGAGATGTCACATTGTTTGATCAGCCGTACGTGCTGTTGGAGTAAAGGATCATCAAAAAGGGTGTTCTAGTACAATACATGCATATATACATACATGAGATGTAACCCTTAGATTCCTCCAATCCATAAGAAGCAAGCAAGCAAATACGTTGGAAAATGGTGTAACTCATATTAATAATTCATTTTTTCTGCCATATGTTCTGTGATTGCATATATTTCTTGCAAAAGTACTTTTCTTTAATCTAACTTTTATGTCTCATGATGACATATTGTAACTCACATATCTGATTTGAAGATCAGACATATCAAACAGGGCAAGAACTCTCCTTTCAAGATGGAGCAAACTGTTTGTTAGAAGCCAGGCTTTGAAGAAACCTCTTATCAATTCCTCCAAGGATTCTCAGAAGGAGATAGTTTGTAAACAAAGGCATATAAAATTCCTCTCTTCTACAATGATATTATTTTTTTGTCATTTTTCACTTAACTGTTACTAAATTTCTTTTCTTTTCTTTCTTTCCAATTATAGGATCAGTGAAATTCTCAGTGATGAGTCATGGCAATCCAAAATTGATATTCCTGTAAGTACTTGTAGATACAACAGAAGTTTTTTCTCTTTTTTTTTCCATTTTTTATCAGAAGAAAAGCCTTATTTTATTTTTCCTTGTTAGGAGGACATTCTTGCCCTTACTGAAGATATGGAAAATAACAGGTATTCTTGTTTCCGATGTTTAATTGGCTTAACAAATTTTCTGATATTTAATCAACTTAATGATGTTTCTTGAGGGCGAGTCTTGGTGCAACGATAAGGTTGCTCCATGGTGACCTAGGTATCACGGGCTTGAAACATGGAAACAACCTCTCCGCATGTGGTGATAAGGCTGCACCACTTAGACTCTCTCCAGTCCTTGTAATGGCGGGTGCCTTGTGCACTGGGATGCCCATTTTTAACAATGTTGAGGTCTTAGAGGTATCGCATTTTTCAATTTAAATGAATGCATAAAAACTTTGATTTTCTTTCTTTTTTTATATTGAACAGGAAATCAGAGTCTAAACAAGCACTAAAGCTTCTTCCAGCTTCTAGTGATGAGTTAAGTAAAAAGCATGGCCGAAGTGTTTCATTGCCTAGTATCCTTAAGCGAAATTCTGTGCTGAACATTATTTCTGTTTCTTTACTAATATATGGCAGTTTTATGATATAAATATAATTCCGTGAAGGCTGTGACGGTTTTCACTGAATGTTGCAGTGAAAACTGATAAATGTTCTCCCTCTTGATATCTGCATTTGTCCCTATATTCCATATAGAGGAAGATGGTCTAGGATAGTGCGCAAATGAAATTGTCGCTGGGTACCTATAGGTGGGTGAGGCTTGATGATTAAGGTCATGGTTATTTATGCAAGAAGAAAGTGCATTTTTCAGTTCCAAAATATTTGCAACACTTGTTTTGGAAAATCCAGATTATTCCCAGTTGATAATTGCTATTGTTTAATTTAAGTGGGTTCTAGCAGACTGGGTTCTAGCAGACTGATCCCTACAAAAATCTGAGCCCATGGTTACCTGCTCTATTTGGGAAACTGAGTTCAGTGTTGAGCACTTGCATATTAAAACTATAATTGAGATGTTGCTGGCGGTTGCAAGCACTTCTGTTGGCAGGCATATCCCATGGGACTTGGATGCATGTCTTCTGAAGACACCATGAATCCACAACTAGGTGTGTGCATTGGGGACCAAGTCACAAATGTCTCTCGATTGTATGAAACGCATGCTGCATGCCAGCTACAGGTGATGCTTGCTACCAGCAGTGAGCCAAATCGTTTCTCAGTGAAATTCAAATTGCCTTGTGACCTCGTGCTGTCTTGAGAGCATCTAAAACCAACTTTGATGGGGACAGGACCCCACATGCTTGATAACTTACTACTATTCCATCAAGTTTACTTCAAATGGCTTTTAGTTTTCCGTAACCTTGACCCTATGGATTTGAACTGTATTTATTTCATGATTATTCAATTATAACTGCAAAGAATATTACAATTTGTGAATCAATTGCCTAACAGGTGGGAACTTTGTTGCTTTTAACTGCTAATACGTTTCAAGTATATATATATATATATATTTATGCATTAATCTTATTAAACTTGAGTTTTAAATAAGATAAATAGTTTTTGATAAGATAATCTATGATTTCTTTGCAAGCCAAAGTTTTCTATCATAATTCATCATGACCATGATTTTGAAAAGTTAAGATGACGCAGCAAGATCTCAAGACTTTGTCCTTAGGATCACTGGTTATTGAAAGTAAAACATATCCCTTGCAAAAGTTTTAGGCCATCACTTTGTTTTTCTTGTAATTACCCTTTAAGACTGGAAAAAAAATTATTGTTGAGCGAATAAGTTCATTAGTAATTAAACATGATGATCATTGGATCATGCCTTGTGAAAGAATTGAACTCATTTAATTCATTTATCTTTCTTTCCATTCTCACCTTTGAAATTTTAATGTGCAAGTTGTATGTTTGATGCCTTTGGTTTCTTGATGCTTGACAGAGGCAGTTGATAGCCTATGAGTCACTTGGCTATTAATATTACGTTATCTATATTTCAATTAGTTCTTGGAGGCTCACAAATGAAACTTTATTGGGGCATTTCTAGGCTGAACTGCCTCACCTATGCTTATAGCCTCTTGAAGCGTTGACCATGACCCTTCATATTTTTTGCATGTGTGCTGTATGTTCCAATTACCTTAATACGTCAACTCTTTAAATCTACTTAACATTATCAAAGCTGGGAGATTGTTTACAACCAGCTGTCAACATGATGTCAACTGTATGAATTGGTGCCCTTATTTCCTATCAGGACAACTTTCAGCAGTTGAGGGGCCTACCATAAAATCTGATATAGGTCAATCTGTGGGTTGAGACCTTATGTTTTGGTTATATAGTTAGTGTACATGTAATTCAGGAGACAAGCCTCCATGCCGCCCACAACCCCATGCGCAACCAACCGACACCCACACTGGTTGCCTTCGATTTGGAAAGAGCCTAGACAAGAAGACAGAGACTAGGTTGGATGTGAGAAATTTTGTGCATATCCATGCTATAAATAATAAACTACTCCAAAGTGACTTGATTCCTAAATACAAGTGGGGTTATTTGTCCAGCTAAATAGTTGATCTTACTTAGACCCATAGGTCTGGTCCAGGTCTGAAGTTTAGTCTATCTGAAATTATGGTTTGAATTCTAGTTGTTTCCTGAACTGTAATACTTATGAGTTTTGATATGGGACCCTTCTACCTGACTTGACCTTTCTTGGAGGCATTTCACCTTGTTCCATATGAAGTCTTGTAACATTTGCAAGCCACCCAACTCTAACCCTCCTTTTGTTGGCTAGTTTAGAGGTAAAATTTAAAATCTAGCTTATACATGGTGCGAAGATGTAAGAATAATTCATGGGTGTTCACAAAGGGCTGTTAATCATCAGTTGTGTAACAAACACTTGCTAAGTTTGTCCTTGATATCTAGAGTCAGGATTTCAGTGTGCCCCATTAGACATGATTTTAGCGTAATCGAATCTAGATTCACATTTGAATTGGGCAATATCCAGTGCTAATCCACTTATTTGGTTTTTGTGGAGTTGGGTTTGATTTATTTTTACTGATCTGTATGATTTGCTGGGTTGAATCAGCTTAATAACCCAAAAATTACCACAGGAGGAACGTATGGTTTGGATTCTTTAATTGTATGATCAACATGTCATACAAGAAAGCATCATTCTCAACCTGTGGTCATTATCAACAAGTTATTCTGCATGAAAATTAATGAACAACCACTTTTGTTATTTTAACAACATCCTAATTTTGAGAAAGGTCAGGATGGGTCGGATCAATAACCAATCTATACTTGGTGGCTAGATTTTTGATCCAAGCCTAATCAAAATTACTTAAATTCAGATTGGGCTGGGTTAGGTGGGTTGGTTTTAAATCAGAAACTAGTTAGTGGGACCAATTTGTATTGATCATCTTCCATATATAATGTTTGAAGGAAGTAATAATTTAATGGATGCAAAGAGATAAATATCTTCATTTTGAAAATTCATCATTTATCAAAGTTTAACAGCTACCATTTAAGACTCAGAACCAAACACTGACCTGGATGTGACCAAAACATGACTCATTGAGTCAGGTTTGATCTATTTGGTGTGTGGTTGGTTCTGGGTCTAAAATTTTCAACAAGTCCAAACCAAGGCAGGTCATGGTCTTCTTTTACCCAGTCATGGACTGGTCTGACTGTAGGCTTAAATGCCAGAAGAGCGGATCTCTACAAGAACCTCCCAGAAAATGAGGTACAAAGTCTTTTAACTATTGGTATACTTTGTGTGACAGCACGAGTTTCTACATGACAACAGCACTAAAAACGTTTATAGCAAATGATCAAATTCATTTTGGAATGTTCTAGGCCAGTACAGCACTATTTTAATATTTGTGCTTGTTCTACATTATCTTCAACTACCAGGAATAAATCCAGACTTACTATGAACTGTGTTAAATCTGTTGCAATGTTATGTACTTTAAAGAATGGGCAATAGCCTGTCATTGTTTATGTTTACAAGATAATTTCTTTAAGAAGACATCTTGATGGTAAAAGAAATGCCACTGAAGATCAAAATCTGTTTTTTCTTGAGGCAGGCTTTGCCTGATTATTATAACTACATGGGAATATTGTAGGATTTGCATGTGTTCTCTAGGAAAAGGTGGTTACATAAAAATTGTTGATAAACATATTTAACATGGCCTAGAAAGGTAACCTTTCTTGGAATCCAAATGGGCTGCTACAAGCCAAATGATTTATAGATAAACAAGTGATTTAAAATAGAGGTCTTACCTGCAGGTTTTATCCAACAATCACATGAGATTTCAAGAAATCCTTCATCATTCATGCTAACATTTTTTCCCACAAGTTCCATTGATGCCATCTTATGTCTTCCCAGTCGTGGCCTGTCAAGACAATCAAGAGTACTGCACTTAAATCTCACAGTTAATATAACATTATGACGTTGTATCTGATATAGAAGATAGTCTGGAGCCTTCCTTTTACCTTAATAGGAATAGCCTTCATTCATCCTCATGCTGGTCAGCGACTTACTAATGTGTAGCAATTAATCAGAAGAGATGATGGAAAGATGATAATCATTGCTTGATTGTGTCATTACTGCAAACTCTTTTCTATGCTGAACAATTGTTGTGGGTTAAAGTTCATAAATTAAATGACTGAAGTGAACCCTGAGGATTATTATGGTACAGATATCACTATTACTCATTTATGGTAATGTAATGTATGC
This sequence comes from Cocos nucifera, assembly GCA_006176705.1. NCBI lineage: Eukaryota > Viridiplantae > Streptophyta > Magnoliopsida > Arecales > Arecaceae > Cocos > Cocos nucifera. The sequence continues at coordinate 530,933 of QRFJ01000091.1, read as the reverse complement.
TAAGGTAAATGTAGTATTCTTGTTGGTGACCTGTATAAGTCTTATGCTGGATGTTATAGATTTTCAGCAGTCCTCAGCCAGGCAGCTGAAAATGTGGATGTCAACAAAAGCCCTGCAGCACAATTTTAAATTGTGTAATTTACCTTCTTTTCACAGCTAGGAAAGCGATTGTAAAGTATGGCTATAGCTTCTACACTATTAAGTGACATTAACTTTTCAAATTAGATCAATTTCCTTAACAATTTACAGAAACCAAAGAACGCAGAAAAGTTTTACTAGTGGAGCAGCCTGATCATAAACCTTCAGGAAGAAGTGTGCAGCTTGCAAGAGCAGTACCTTCAAACCACAGCCGTCCAATGTCAGCTGATGATATCCAGAAGGCAAAAATGCGTGCAATGTTCATGCAAAATAAGTATGGCAAGGCTGACACTTCCAATAGTGAAAATAAGCCACTGAAAATGGAAGATAATAATCATGTGCCTTCTACATCTCAGACCAGCAATATGTTGTGTGCATCAAGAATACCCCAGTTACCTCCATTGAGAAAAGATGAAGAGACAAAACCTTCAATATCCACAACAAAAATTCTTTCGAAGAAGCAAGATACTTTGGTCATTCCAAAACCAAACATTTCTACTCAGGAACAGTTGCTGGAGAAGTTGAAGTACAGTCAAATTCAATGGCAGACACCACCAGGTACCTTTGTTATGTGTCTCTTCGTCTGTTTCTGTTTCTCTTTGTTGAATTGTTTCTACCTAGGAGGGAACTTGGACCTTTTCCTGAGCTTCAGTATATTTTGCATTTGTGATCAATGGGAATCTTTAATAAAATCAGATGGTTTAGTAAGACTGTGTGGCAGCTGTCATAGTATTAGGCTTGATTTGACAACACACATGAAAATGCAGGTCATATGCTCTGTAGATGATCTTTATTATATTATGACTTTGGAGACCTTTGATATCAGATTATGTTTATGCCATAAGAATTGTGCGTCCCATGCTAAGCATCATCAGATGTGAAAAATCTGATGGCTCATATGCATCCATGAGTTTCTCCAGTGCAGGTCACATGATGCTGGACCAACGTTACCTGTGAAGCCCACTTATTGTATAAATATAATGTCGTATTACTTGCTCACTTACTGAAACTTCTTTTTTTTTTTTTTTGGGCTCCTTCAGTCATCATGAAGAGGGAGTGCTACCTAGTCTTAGGGCTGAGAAGATGCGAGAAGATAAACTAAAATACAACTAAGGAGATACCAATAAGAGCTGGAAGGGAGCTATAAACTGAAATTTATCTTGAAAAAGCTGATTTAATTTTTTGCAGATACTTGACCTTGCAGGGCCTCTAATTCTTTATACAATTTTTATATAAAATGGGAAATTTAAGGCATTAGCATCTAAGATGAGTGGTTTTTGAAATTAAGAGTGCAGCAGTCTTTCTTCGTCTTTCTGCCAGTTATGCATCATAGATGAGAGCTGCATCACTCCTGACTAGATGGATGATTGCTTATGAGACCAGCTGGAAGTAAAATCTACATTAAGCACTCAAAAGCATTTTTTTAATTCTCTGGATTTTCATTGTTGGCAGTAATCATAGCTGAGAATCCAAAAGCGGTTGATTTGGTTTTAGTTGCTCGTGTGAACGATAACCAGATTGTGGAATATATACAGAACTGAATAGGCTTTAATCTTGAGGTTCTTATCAGTGACCAAGGAAATCATTTTTGCCAGAATAACCCCCAACAATTAACTGTAGCGGTGTACATCTTTGCTGAAATGTTGACAGGAACCTCTGTTTGCCTGAAATTATTGCTTTAATCAACTGAGTTAGATAGTTTTGTGAGAAAACTTCCTCTAAAGCCCTCAAATACATGGTACATTCCTTGTCTCTTTATCCTACAACTTCAAGGCATGCTGGTCACATAGCCTAATTTCATTAGATAACTAGTAACTTATGGTCTCAGCTAGAGAATTCATAGGTATCTATTGTTTGTGCTGTACCTAGAGCTTTGGTATGTAAACATTTTCTTGTGGTGAGAGCTTTGGCTGTGACATCAATTTTATTTTAATTGGTGGATGGTTTAAGTGGGAAATGCTTTTTCATTTAGTTTAGATCCAGCTGCATATGAGAGGCTTTGTGGGTCTGTAAGGGTTCTGCAGCTGGTAAAAAGACCTTTTCTTATAAATGCTATTGTATTCACAAAGTGGTGGCACATGGTGCATTCGATGCTCTGTGCCTTGGATCAGGAACAGACGAAGTGAAGTCAAGAGAGAATCCTGGATGTTTTGCTGTCATTTTCTAGTTTAACTAGCTAAAAGGGCTCGGTTGACATGAATCTTATTACTGTGAAGTTTTCTAATGTTAATTATTAAGAAAGGTAAATTTTGTTCTTTATTTTTGAGGAAAAAATGTTCTTAAAAAATGGTTATTATTTAAGAAGCTCTCTTTAGGTCAGGAAAGGTACACTTACAATGATTATTCACAACCTTGAATTCCAGAAATATTATGGTTTTATTTAATATTATACTTTGTATTTGTCTATATAATTTGCATCACGTGATTATGTCTTTACAATTCATGGCTACATTTGTGTAGCAGAACAAATTCGTTCAACATCTGAAAATTTCTGGCATGTTGGCCATATTATTTGATGCAGTGGTCATAATTGACTCTACATGGTGTGTGGGCGTTGGGGAAAACAGCAAGGAGGTTGAAATCCAGATGCAGAGAAATCGGCGGGAGAAGGAATCCTTCTATTCAAAACCACAAGACATCCCATTGGATCCAAAGGAACCTTGGGATCTAGAGATGGATTTTGATGATAGCTTAACTCCTGAAATCCCAATTGAGCCATCGCCGGATGCCGACATCATTGAAGACTCTTCATGCTCTCCCTGCAGCGGTGGAGCCTCCAATGATCAAATGCCAGCCACCACCACTGCTCCTCCAATCAACTACGGGGATCCAGAGCCAGACCTTGAGTTACTGGCTGTGCTGCTCAAAAACCCGGACCTGGTCTTTGCTCTGACTTCTGGCAAGGGGAAGAGCATGACAAGTGAGGAGATGGTGGCACTGCTGGACATGCTCAAGAAAAATGGTGTAGGGTTGACAGAATTGATGAATGGGGCAGCTGATGGCCCTAAAGAGAAGCCTAAGGAACCTGAGCTCACTTCTCTTCCATCTCCGACTCCTCCATCAGATCCAGCTGCAAGGGTGATCTTTCTGCCTCTCTGTTCGAATCGATTTGGTTTCATTCTCCTTGAAACTTTGTTATTATCGGCAATCTCATTAACATCTTTCCTTGTCTTGCAGGCTAGTTGGAAATCGGAATTCCCAACCCGTAATACTCCAGTCCTGCAGCCTCATTTTCATGGCAGCAGAGTTGCATCGGCTCCTCTTCCTACTGCCACTCTTCAAACCCCATCTGCTGCGGCAGTTCCTCCTGTGGTTGTTAAGACACAGCATCCAGGTTTGGGGTTGCCTCAGACTCCAACCACCATCTTATCAGTGCCGGAATTGACAGTAACCATTAATCCCGCATCTCAACACCATCCACCCCACAATTTCCTTCCAAAGAGGCCTCCAACATCCTCAGCTCACCAGATTTCAAACTCTATATATCCATTGCAACATAACTCAGTTCCTGACCACATCGTGCCCACAAAGCAATACCCAGTAACAAATGCACCGATTGTTTCCCCATTGGTACCTCGGCAGGAGTCCTTTAACCACAACCCTTCACCCATGACTACGTTATCTGCATTGCTTCCAATCTCGTCGAGGCAGCAGTCTCGTCTACTGGCTGAACCTCTGAAAGTTTCTCCAAAAATTCCCAGATGGCCACCTGCGAGTGCCACCAGCGTTGGAAGGCCAAATCCAACACCAGACCCTTGGATTGGTGTATCAAATGGCTTTTCAGAGGCTCGGGCCCCCAACGTGCAATTCTTTGCCAATCAAAACAACTACAATGCTTACCCAAAGGGGCCCGTACAGCAACCTGCTGTACTACCAGGGCCAGCTGGGGATGGAAATGAGATTCTGGACGGGACACAGCTGGAGACATGGAGCCCAGAAGGCAGCCCTGTGAGATTGTCAGCGTTTCGAGGTGGCCAGAAGTTTTTGGATGCAAGAAGAGACCATGGCCGGAATCATAGGACTGAATGGTCCAGGCAATGGGATCCTGGGAATCGGGACCATTACAGGACTGGCAGCAACAGGAGGTGGCGGGATCGCGATGGAGATTGGAGGCGATGATTGTGTATGATTTGTTTGTTTAGATTTATGGGAGTTCTCCACTTGCAGGGGGGCAATCCTCTGATTTCTTGTGGAATAGAGTAGAATTGTGAATAGATTATAGAGCCTTCAGATTCTAATGACATGAAGTGGAGAAAATTGAAAATTTCTGTTCCAATTGGTGATCAATGAAAAGGATTAACCGTTATCACTATTCTTCTTGACCAAATCCAGTCACTCTAGCCTTTGTATTTTTACTTTTTAAGATATCATAAAACTATAAATATCTCCAGTCAAAATATATAGATGCTACTATTGACCGGTTGACCTTACGTAAATATCGCATTTCCTGTTCTCTTCCACCACTCTTGGCAGCCATACCTATTATTACGTTGAGGGACATGATGTATGGATGAATAAAATTCTTGACTTCATTGCAGCTTTTGATGTGGTACACAATTCTGACATCAAGTGTGAGGCATTTAACAGGAGGAAAAAAAAAAACGGACGTCAAGTGTGCGGCATATAAATTGATGTCTTGAAATGGACTTTGAAGTTGGTGCAGAGCCATTTCGTTGCATTTGCTTATAATGTGGTTTCCCTTGGCTTTGGAACCTATTAAAACATTGATCTCCAGGAAAGGAGAAAAAATTTCTTTTATTCATGAAGAAAATAGAACGGTTTCTGGCAGGTTTTCTGTTTTTGGTGTTCAATTTCAAAGTCTTACCTAAATAGATTTTCTTTCCTTTTCCTTTATGAAAGCAAAAAAAAAAAAAAAAAAAAAAAGGAGAAATGGGCTCCGGGACCATTCCTTGGAATAAAAAAAATGCATGATAGAACGGTCAAGAATCCCGGGAGTAAAACAACTAAGAGAGCAGCTATCCTTCGTGTATTATATATCTCAGTTCACCTTTCTTATGAGTATTATATATCTCAGTTCACCTTTCTTAATTTCTCCATTTGGCACATTTATTGATTCCTATCTCACATGATGGTGATGACGTCGCTGGTAGCCGTGGGGGCCAACTTCGAAAATTGTCACCCTCACTTCGGCCGTGACCTCAACCTCGTTGTCCTGTACCCGAATCGGAGCTTCACGATGCTGCCTCGCCCTACAACCATAGCTTCCGCCGGTCCATTCCTCTCTCATATTTGTTCGGTATTGTTCGAGCTAATTGCAGATTATATATTCTGGTATTTTGTTTAGATTGTTTGAGCTAATTGCAGGATTCTAGATACCTATAGATTGTTTCAGCGAATTGCTTCTTCTTTCTCTTGTCTTTTTTTTTTTTCTTTCCCAAAGCAGAAGTTTTTTTGTTTATTCTCGGTACATAAAGGAGAAGCTTAGCGCTTAAGGCCAACTACTTTTATTAGCATGATAAAAGAAATGTACTACAATAAGTAAGGGTAGCAACTCATCCTGCCCCATTAGATACTTAACCTACCTGGCGTCAATAAGGCAGGTTTTATCAGACCTGTATTTCGTGGCAGGGATAGATATTCAAAACAAAACTTATAGCGGCTGAGAGAGGAGGGGGGTAGTGGCATAATTGTTGAATACCTAGTTTGTTATTTTTTGTGTCTTAGACCTTTAGTTTGTTCAATATTTTGTGAGGTATTGAGATTTAACTTTGTAATTTTACCTGCGTCAAACCCATCTCGACCCATCCCATCTAATTCTAGTTAGGACGGGTTCAAGGATTTTAGTATATTCATGGGACAAGTATGGATTCTCCATCCCATCCGGAGATGGGTCTGGGGGGAGTTTGGGTACGTGGTTCTTGGGTTCAAATTGTATTTTTTGTAGGAAGGAGTAATTCTCCTTCTTTCGTGGCATCCACCGTTGGACTGTGCAGCTTTAAGATTAATGCAGACAGATGAGATTAGAGTGCTTTCAAATTTGTACAAGATGCAGATGACATTGCCCCAAACGATCAAATCATTCTTTCCCACGGAGGATACAACCTATACCCATGGTTCTTCAATTGCGGATTGGATGTGGATAGCGGCATACTTGCTTCGTACCCATCCTCGTTGTTACTTGTTATCATATGGACAGAGATACAAATAAACAAAGAAAAATACAAAGAAAAGCAGTAAGAAAAGGAATAGAAAGAGGTACTACAAGGAGCAACAAAATATCACACCGGTAACTTTATTCCTGAACCAAATGCACTTTACTCGATTTCGCTATTTTAACTGTGGCTGCTTGTTCTCATCTTACCTACCAAGGGAACATATAAGAGATTTTTTTTTCCGACTGTCTAAAGGAGTTGCAGAAGTAATATGTTTACCACTGAACATTATACATGTAGCATATACCATATAAATTTATTTCTGCTTGTTCTTGTCTTGTCTACCAAGGACCACCACGTATGTAGCATATAACGATCTCCTAGGGTCCAAGAAGCTAACATCAGCATCATTATTTTTATTTAGAAATAAAATCAGATCGGATACGAATTAGATATCAGCATATCTATATTTATATTTATTTTATCTGATGAATATAAATATGAATATATATATTATTTATATGCAAAAAATTTTATTTATATTTATTTTAAATAGATATAGATATAATTTGGATACTAAAAATATAGATATCATGATATATATAACTTAGATTATTAAACTTTATGACTACAGAATTAAATATATTATTATATAAATGATAAATTAAGTTAATAATATATTTATATGATTGTATATTTTTTTTTAAAATTAATAGATGCTATATAAAATTATATAGTATTATATATAGATTCAAATATTTAGATATGAATCGGATAGTTGTTTATCTATATCTATATCCATATTTATATCAATTTTTTTTAATAGACATGGATACCTAGATCCTCAAATTTCTATTCATATCTAAATTGATTGGAATACGAAAACTGATTCTAATGAATAATATTCATACCACTTTCATCTCCACTTATGTTAATCTTGCTTATGCCAAGCTCACCGTTAAAGGATTAAATGACTACAGGACACCCATTTGGTCATGTACTTTTCGTGCTTACGCTTCCGCAGAATTGAAGCTTTTGGTGGCACCGTGCTAAGGGGGATTGCTGAAACCAGAAGGCAAACTGAGGTGACGTAAGTCAAATAGACAAAACAAACAGGAAAGATCCAACGAACAAGGTGAATTATTACAAGCTTCGCCGACATAATGTTGCTGTCATGGCAAGCTGTTCACTAAATGCTGAGGCACCAAAGTCGACGTGGTCGAAGGCCAGCGAAGAGTTTTACAAGATTGCAGATTCTTTCAGTCTCGCTGAAGCATAAACACTAAAGCATTGCAATTGTTCAATTAACCATCAATCTGTTAAATACAATATGTAGAATGGCAGGATTTATTCTTCGACGAAGCAGGTCAGAGTATATCATGAGCCCTAATTTTACCGACCCCAGACATCCCTTTTGATAGACATTGCAAATAATGGCACTGAGTTATCTCAACGCTCTCTTCTCTGATTACTCTTCTTCTTGCATGAGTACTTATGAAGAAGAGATCAAAATTTAATTATGGTTCCCCAGCCACTGAGAAAAATTGCTGCCAGAACTATAGGAGCCAACATGGTAGCTTCAGCTACAGCGATGTGTAATACTTACTAATTCATGACTAGGAATTCAAGGTGTCCGCAAGCCCAGAAAAAAAGCTAAAGCAATTAGTCATTCATTAGAGACTGACTTTATTCATGTAAACATCATTCACATGAAACACTTTTCATTCATACTTATTGGCAATCTCAAGCAGGAGATTGCATAGCTCTTTGGGCTTTGAGAGCATGACCATGTGATCGGCAGCTTCCATCTCCTTCACCTCCACCCCTGGGCTTTCCGCAATCATCCAACGCCGGAAGTCCTCTCCTAGACATAGATCCTCCTTGCACATGATGAAGACCCGGCTCACCGATCCATAGTTCTCCTTTGTTACCATGTATCCACTGGTTGGGTCATCTTGGAACCGAATACCTGGCCTTACTAACATAGTAGCCAGCATCAAGTCCTACATGCAGTAAGAATGTAAGAGAGTTCAAGAAAAGAAGAAACACGGAATCAGAAATTTTAGTATATATGTGCTACCTCCGGGGGACATAGCTGATACACCTTTGCCTTCATGTAGTTGGGGCCCAGAGCGATAGAAGTTGAACAGATTTGAGGGTCTTGGCTTATCATAAATTTGGAATCCATAAAGAATTCAGGTGGATACCTCTTGAAGAACTAGTAATCATCAAATGGAAGTGTTAGTAGAATCTCAGATTTCTCCCTTTCGTCTTTAAAGTTGAGTGATCCAACTCTATTGAGGATCGCTAATTGAGTCAAATACTTGAGTTTTTTAACTGAAAATTGGTCTAGGCTTTAGGTTTGTTAGCGATCCAACTCACCAAAATTACATAACCAAAAGAGGACCAACACCACTCTCCAGTCATTTGGTTCTTTATACCTCAATACCATGTGTGTTGCACTGATCCGGCGAATCTAATCAATCTCCTTGTGCTATATGGTCCAGTGTTCTTACATACCTCACTCTTTCTTGGTTAATGGCTGTCCTAAATTTATACAGGTAGACTGGTTTAACACCCTTCCTTTTAATTTATACAATATGTCAGCATCACAAATACCTTCAACAGTACTTTTTCTTTTTTTGCTAAGTATACCATCAAGAGTACCATATCTATCATAATTTATATTTTCTTAAATACCAAAGTAGGATTTAAAGTCCAGACCATCCCTGTTGCATGGAAGGATTTATGGCTTTCATGGAAGTCATATGACTACCTTAACATGTTAGCTAGATGATATGATACCCATTGGCATAATTTTTATCAAGAACAAATATAGTAGTATTTTTTACCTTTTTTTATTTGGAATGGGTAGAGACAGGCTTGGTTCCGAATAAAAATTATGCCGAGATAGCTTGCTTTATGCAAGGACTAAATATAACATGCTAACTGGATGAGGATAGATCAAAAGCAGACTTTTATTTTGGATAATTTAGTTCAGAAAGTCGCTTTTCTTTCTTTCTTCCAATTCTATGGCTAAATAATATATAAAATAAAAAAAAACCCTCCATAATAAGTAATTTTTTTAGTATCAAACTGAATAATTTCTTCTCCTTTTTCTTGGAAACATGGAGAAGAAAGTACCTCCTGTTCAATGGTTGATATGGGAGCAGAGATACTAGGCATTGCAGCACTAACAAAAACAGCAACAGAGACCTTCTCTGGGAACTTTTCAGCGGCGAGGGCGATGCCATACCCACCATAGCTGTGTCCGACGAGGACCACCCTCTCGCCGGATGGAATCGTGGTCATTGCTTCCATCAAAGGTGCAGAATAGTCGGAGAACGACCGGAGCTCCTCGAGGCACTTGGGGTGCACGCCGCTGGCGGCCAGGTCAAGCGCAGTAACTCTTTGGCCGGCCGACCTTAGCAAGGTGACAAGCTTGTACCAGCACCATGCACCATGGCACATCCCATGAACAAGGATGAAGTGCTTCTTGTTCTCTTCCTCCATCTCTACCTTCTTCACTCTTCTGGTGATTGCTGCTTGGTTCGGTTGTGCTCTTTGTGGTCGAAATATATAAAAAGGGAACAAAAAGAAAAGTAAAGATGGTAACCAATTCTTATAAAAGAAAAATATAAATATCACTCTATATACCTTCATTAATCATCAAAATTTCTTTTAGCAAAAAAAATGAAGATGATGAAATTGATTAATAATTCTATATTCTTGTAAATCATCATCATTATCATTATTATTATTGTAACTGTTGCAGTCAATCCATCTGCGTCTGTAGTTGAATGATGAGGAACCTGCAAGAAAAGTTCATACTGATCGAAATTGGTTCCGACGGAATCCTCCGATCCTTAAATTAGAGGGATGAACTAGTCGAACAAGAAAGTAAAAATAAAGAAAAGGAGTTTGCTCTTTGCCTCTCCTCTTGACTAGCTAGATTACCTCCCTTTTATAGGTGCTGGAGTGATAATTGTCTAACACATGGATCCCTCTTTTTTTGAAGTAATGTGATCGTGGGTAAGTAGTTAAAATCATCTACTAATCATTGTGGCCCGCTCTTTCCAGGGGCGGTTTTGAAAGATCGACCGGGAGTTGGATAGATTGTTTGGAAAGCTTTCGTCAGTCGATCAGTTAATTTAAAATTGACCAATCATCGATTGGTCGGCTAACTTTATGCTGATCGATCGGTTGATGTTGGACCGATCAATCGTCGGTCGGTCAGAAGACTTGAGATCGAACAATAATCGATCGGATGACTTCGAGAAAGAGTGATTGACAACTGTCCAGATAATTTTCAATTGATGGTTAGTCAATTTTGTCGAACTGCACGTCCATCGGATAATAATGCATCGGCTTGTCTGTTGTTGTGTCGGTGGGCATCCGTCAGAGATCGGTAATCAGTTGGTTGTAATGTTAGTGAGTCGGATGGAGGAGTAACATCCCTCAACAGTTGCCCCCCACGCCCAAGTCCGGTGCAATGATTTTTCATTTTATCTTGATGCACCGAATGCAGGGGTTGACACGTGGCTCTGCCTTGAATTTCATTCTGTCGCCTACCATTAATAGTTTTTGCGATGTTCGATAAGGCTGCCGTCCAATGCTTTGGGGATCTCAATGGTCGCCATCAGCAGTCTCATGGCTTAAGAGATTTGACATTTGGCCGATTTTTGACTGATACGTGTTAGCATCTAGTGAGGCTTCCATGTAATCTCAATCGTCGGTGGGTCCTATATATACTGGACCCTTCCGAAGGTTTTTCTTCTGTCGCTTTCAACAGTAGTAATTTTTGGAAAGTCTGGTTGTTCTCTCGTCTTTTAATTTTCAGGTTCGAGGTTCGAACCTTTTCTTTGGCATTTTTTTCATTTCTTTTATTTTGCTTTGTCGAGCCGTTTACATGGCCAGTACTTGTAGCAGTTCGTCGTGTGGTCTTGCAGCTGAAACATCTATGCTGAGATATCGATTATGGAGTGGCTTCAGGATTAGTATTAGATCCCCATGGGTTTTCGGCTATTAGCTCCCAGTCCCGATGGTCGGGTGAACTCACCTCCGTCGGATTTTATAGTCTTTTATTTAGAAAACCTTAGGATGGACCTTAGGTTTCCTATCTTGGAGTTTCTTCAGAATGTCTTTGACTATTATCGGATATGTCCGACCCAATTAGCGTCGAATTCTATTCGACTTTTGATAACTTTTTTTCTTTTATGTCGACTAATTCCGATGATCCCTCGTCTTTCTTTGTTTAGACCTTTTTTTACTCTTCGACCCCTTTCGAAGGCCGACGGATGATGGTTCTTCACCCCGAGGACGGGGCTTTCTTTTATCATCGGTCTTCCATCATCCATCCATGATTGGAAGAATCAGTTCTTCTCTGTTTCTTCCTCTGCCCCTTGAGATTTTTCATCAGTGTGGGGGGAGCCGAATATCCTCTCGAATGAAAATAATCAGATGGACCCGACTGATCGGGAGGATTTTCTTAGGTTGAAAGACATGAAAGTCCCTCCACAAAAATATTTAATTACTGAAGCTGTCTTGTACGATGCTGAACTTGGTCTGATGCCATCCGTACGTACATATTATGTCTATAGCTTCAAATTCTCTTTCCTTCCATCGACTTTCGATATTAAGCTGATTTGTTATTTGGTCCTATAGGGATGCATTTTCATCTAGGGATTTCTGCAGAGAAAGTTCGCTAATTTGCTACTCGAAAGAGAATAGCACCTGGTGCCAGTTCATCATGCGCGTTGAAGAAGAATCGAGCGGCTGGCCCTTCGATCGTCTCTGATTCTGCTGATGCACCATCGGTAGCACCTCCCGTCGTTGCTCTGCATGCTCCGATGGCTGTTGCTTTTTTCGAAGCTCCTTTGACCATCACACAATCGGAGGAAGATGTTGTTATTATCGACATGCCGGCTACTGCTCCTATGTTGGAAGCTCAGCCGATTGTTGCTGCATCCATTCTGCGATCAACTTTAGTCCGTCGGGGGTGCGCACCATTCCCTTCCACACCCGAGAGTATGTCGGCGCCATGCAAACAATCGTCTGCCAAAGGGAAAGGAAAAGTGCCGGCTTTTTCTGCATCGATTGGAAGCAATAGTTTCAGCCGTGGGTATACGGACTCTGAACGAATTGACATTCAGATTTTAGAAGGTGGGTCGGCTCTTTCTGATCCTCAGTTGGCGAGAAACTTGGTTCGCACTATTCTTCTCCTAATTGATCGGAAGGCCACAAAGAGTTGGACTTTAGCGAAATTGTTTGACTCATTTTACCCGACTTTGATTGGGGTACGTCGGCCATTTATTTCATGTCTCCCCCCTTTTTTTTACTAATTTTGTTTGTTTTCTTTGAATAGTAGGCTCACGACATGGCCAAACTTGAGTCGGCCTGTAGCAAGATGGCTGATCTTCGACGTGCATTTTTCGACTTTGTGTCGGTCGCAAGCGTTGAATGTGACTCGGTGGTCTGTCGGTTGGAGCGATTGTAGATGGACACCGCCGCTTGAGAGAATGCTTTGTCCGATGAAGTTTCTCATCTTAGGATCAAGCTTGGGTCGGCTGGGTCCGAACTTGAGTCAGTCCTATCCAACCTCAAGTCGGCTCAGGAGGAGGTGAAGGCCCAGAAAAGTCACACGAGAAAGAAGAAACGCACGGTGGAAAACTTGAAGAAAGATCGTGATAATTGGGCCAAAGAGGTGGAGGATTTTCGTCAAAAATGGCAATCTACCGATGGAGAGGCATTTTTGACCAAGGTGGAGATCCAAGTTCTATAGGAGGACGTCGGTCGGGTGAAAGAGTTGGGTGTCGAGGAATTTAAGGCCTCGTCCGACTTGAAGACCTTGATCCTTTAAGAAAGTGAAGCTTCCTATTGGATTGGATTTGGTGATGGTCGGAATGCTATTCAGCAGCTCTTTTCTAACCTAAACCTCAGCAGCATCGTTGTCCTTGGTGCTGAAGAAGAGGAAGAGGGAGGAGACGATGGATCGCCTGCAGGTCCAACGAACGAAGATCTTCTCGTTGTTGAGTCAGCTGTTGCTGCACCTCCTGAAGGTATGTCGGATCTTCAGCCGATCTTAGAAGCTCCATCGAAGGGCCAAGGGATTGCTCCGATTGATATCGCCCAGCTGACGGATGCCATGCTGATGACCAAAACTGAAACTGGTCCCGATCATCCTTCGGAGCGGATGGTCGTCGAATAAACTTATACCTTTGTTTGTCTTTTAGAACTTGTAGTTCAACATTTTGTAAGGACTAAGGGTCTATTTGTAACTTTTCACAGTAATGAAAATTTTATTTGCCTTCGGTTATGCAAACTTATATTCCATTACAATTGCGAATACTTTGATTGAGAAATTGTTGAATGTTCTTCCATTGGTTTTATTTATAACTATTAGCTGGCTTTTAAACCGACTTAAAGTTAGATTTTTAACTAGTTAAAACTTAGTCATTCACTGAGATATTCATAGGTCGGGGACAAGCCAACCCTGAGTCATTTTTTTTTAACTGACTTTTAGTCAATTTTTACCAACTCATATTGAATCGAAGTGCTTGGTAATCGGATATAAGCCAACCATGGATCGATTTCTAATCGAACTTTAATCGGTCTTTTACCATTTGACACTTGATCAATTCGTAGGAGTGTATGACAATTGGGTGCAAGCTAAACGTCCTTCGATTCGGCCATGGCCAAATCAGTTAAGGTTGTGTTCTTTACTAGTCGGGGCAAACCAACTAGTTCACAACCAAAAGTTTCATGCTTTTGTTTTTTCATCATTTGTAAGGAAGTTATGCATTAACATCATTCATTGATCAATCAATTGATCAGCCATTTTACTGTAGGAAGACGATCATGTGGTCGAGATATTGATTGTCAATCATCCTTTATCGATCGGTTGTTAAACTTTGTTGAGCGAATGAATGTCGATAAATCATCGACTGTATTGTTTGATCGACAGATAATTGGTCGGATTATCCTTCCTTGCTTTTGAGTTTTTTTTTTTCAGTTCTCGTCTGGTCAATTCATCCGATTTTCAACCAACTAATACATCGATCAATCGATTGTTGATCATGAGGGAAACATCTTTGTAGAGGATTTTATAAAAAAATTTACTTTTCATATTTGTTCAAAGTATATAGTGTTGTTTTCATTGATAGTACACTTTAAGATTATCAGCATTTCACGTTCGAAGGATTTCAACTCCATCGAGTGTTTCGAGTAGATATGCTTCAGGTTGAATGATTTCTATCACTTGGTAGAGCCCTTCCCAATTTGGAGATAGTTTTTCTTAGTCCAGTGGCTTGGATACTTTCGCCTTCCGCAAGATTAGGTCTCCCAGATGAATCTCTTTCAGTTTAACCCTTCTATTATAGTATCTTGCAATTCGCTGTTGGTAAGCAGCCATTTTGAGTTGTGCCTATTGCCGAACTTCAGATAACAGATCTAGGTCGGCCCTTCGGTGATTCGAATTACTTGATTTATCATACTTTTTCACTCTCATTGATGGTAGTCTGACTTCCATAGGTATCACTGCTTTAGTTTTGTATGATAGATTAAAGAGAGATTCGTCCGTTGGGACTTGTGGAGTGGTTCGGTATGCCCATAATACCGAAGGTAATTCTTCCATCCAAAGATCTTTGGCCTCGTTGAGTTGAATTTTTAAGCCATGGAGGATTATTTAATTCATAACTTTTACTTCTCCATTTGACTGTGGATGACTGACAGACGTTAGCTTATGCACGATATGGTACATTGTACAGAAGTCTTTGAATTTTTGATTATCAAATTGTCAACCATTGTCGATTATAATTGTATGTGGAAGTCCGAATTTATAGATGATAGATTTTTGAATGAAATCCTCTATTTTATTTTCGATAATTTGTGCTAAAGATTCAGCTTCTACCTATTTCGTAAAATAATCAATTGATGATAACTAAAAATTTTCTTTGACCAGACGTCGGAGGAAAAGGACCAAGTATGTCAATCTCCTATTGTGCAAACGGCCATGGGGCCATGATCGATGTCAATTAAGCCGCCGACTGGCATTGGATATTTGCGTACCTTTGGCATGACTCATATTTTTGGATGAATTCAGCTGCATCTTTCTGAATTGTTGGCCAATAATATCCTTACCGAAGGATCTTATAGACGAGGGACTTGCCCCCAAGTGGTTTCCATAGATTCCTTCGTGGACTTCATGAAGTGCGTAGTCAGCACCGAAAGGTCCTAGGCATTTTAGCAACGGAAGGAAGAAAGATCGCTTGTAAAGTCGTCCGTCCATAATAACATATTGCGAAGCCGTCCATCTTAAATGTTTCGCTTCAGATGGATTATTGGGTAGGATCCCTTCGATCAGGCACTTGATGATTGGATCCATCCAACTCGGCTCGTCATTGATTTGTAATATCTCTTCCATTCTTTCGACACTTGGCACGTCAAGGTATTCAATGTAGGTTCGGTCAAGCTCGTTAGGAGTGGTGACGGTGAGTCAGGAGAGTGCATTAGCCCGAGCATTCTCTGCTCTAGGGATGTGTGTGATGTCGAAGTATTTGAAGATAGAAGTTTGATCTTTGATTTTCTCCAAATACTTTTGCATTGTCAGATCACGAGCCTCGAAGTCGTCTTTAACTTGTCCTGCGATGAGTTGAGAGTCGGTGAATGTTTTCAGTTCTTTAACACCAAGCTCCGTAGCGATTTTCAAGTTGGCCAAAAGAGCTTCATACTTGGCTTGATTGTTTGAGGCTTTAAAATTAAATCGAAGGACGTATTCGGTGACTATTCCATCGGCATTTGCCAAAATGGGTCCCATGCCACTTTCGAGAGCATTTGATGCTCCGTCGACATGCAACACCCAAGCCGACTTATGATCAATTTCAGGGGTGTTTCCTGCCGACTTGTAAGTTATTTCCACTTGATCGGGCTTGCCTTCCGAAACGGTACATTCGATGATGAAATCAGCCAGAATCTAGGCTTTCATCAATGGACGAGTGTGATATTGGATATTGAATTCATTGAGCTTTATCATCCATTTTGCCATTTTGCCTGAGGTATCTGGTCGATGCAGAATCGATTTTAGAGGTTGGTCAGTTAAAACATGCACTGTGTGGGGTTGAAAGTAGGGACGAAGCTATTACATTAAAATAATTAAGACATGGATCATCTTCTCCGCCCTTGAATATCGGGTTGTAGCATTATGGAGTACCTTGCTTGTATAGTATATAGGGTGCTGCACCCTGCTTTCATCTTCTCTGATCAAAATCGAACTAACAGCTTCGCTGGACGTGGTTAGATATAGGTATAAAGGTTCTCCTTCCACCGACTTGATGAGCAATGGAGGAGTCATCAGATATTTTTTCAACTCTTCGAAGGATCGTTGGCATTCATCAATCCATGAAAAATTTTTAGTCTACCATAAAGTTTTAAAGAAAGGAAGGCATCTTTCGGAGGACTTAGAGATAAATCGACTGAGCATGGTGATTTTTCTATTAAGCTGTTGCTCCTCTTTCTTTGAAGTTGGATGCTTCATGTCAATGATCGTCTTTACTTTCTCGGGATTTATCTTGATTTCTCGATACGAAACAAGAAAACCAAGGAACTTTCTGACTGTCACTCTGAAAGCACATTTAGTCAGATTTAGTTTCATCCGATGTCGTTGGAGTGTGTCGAAAGTCTCTTCTAAGTTTCGGACATGGTCTTATCTTTGAGTGCTTTTTACCAGCATATTGTCGACATATACTTCCATATTTTATCCAATTTGCGGTTTGAAAGACCTAATTGCTGTAGCTGTTTTTCTGGCCTTTGCGGCACACTCGAATTCCTTGTCATGAATTAGTGAGTATTACACATTGCTGTAGTTGAAGCTGCTATGTTATCTCCTATAGTTCTGGTAGCAATTTTGCTCAGTAGCTGGGGAAGCATAATTATTAAATCGTATCTCTTCGTAAGTACTCATGCAAGAAGAAGAGTAATCTGAGAAGAGGGCGTTAAGATACTCAATCCGTTCAATAAGTAGGCCAATGCCATTATTTGTAGTGTCCATAGAAAAGCATGTGTGGAGTCAGTAAAATAAGGGTTCATATATATATATATTCGGACCTACTTCATCGAAGAATAAATCCTGCCATTCTACCTATTGTATGTAACAGATTGGTGGTTAATTAAACAATTGTACGTAATGCTTTTACGGATTTATGTTTCAGTGGATTGAAAGAATCCGGCACAACTTGGCAAAACTCTTCGCTGCGCTCCGGCAAGTCAACTTTTGGTGCCTCAGCATTTGGTGAACAGCCTTGTTTGCCATGCACAGCCACGGACGCAAACATTATGATCGCGAAGGCTTAATAATTCACTTCTTACCAATGGATGGTTGTACGTATTAGACCTCACCGTCACCTCAGTATCTCTTTGGTATCCAAAATTTCCTCCTTGATCTCCAACTTCCTTTGGGCCACCAAAAGCTATTCCATTCTGCATGAAACTACAGAAAACAAATGTTAGTCCTTAGTCATTCAATCCTTTAATGGTGAGCTTGGCTTAAGCACAATTAACATAAGAAATCACGAGGATACTGGGTGGACCAAAGGGACGCATCCTTTTATGGTGAGCTTTGGCTTAAGCAAAATTCAACAAGAGAGCATCAGAGAGGAATGGAAGAGACATGCAAAGACGCTGAATGTTAAGCTACATTGGACCCTGGGAGACCATTTTGTGTACTACATATATAATGCCGCCTTTGGTTAGACAAAACGAACAAGCAGACAAGAAAATTACTGTAATACATACTTAAAATACAAGGCGCCTTGGTACGTATAATAATATGTAAGGGAAACTATAACTTACTATAACTCCTTTACAGTCAGAGCAAAAATTTCTCTTCTCATATGGTTTCCGTTGGCATAGATAATGATGAGAAACAGCCACCGTTTAAAATAGTGAAATTCAAGTGAAGTGGATTTGCCTCAGGAGTAAAGTTATTGATATGACATTGTTGCTTCCTTATGGTACCTCTTTCTGTTTCCTTGTTTCTATTGCTTTCTTTTGTAGATTTTCTTCCTATTATATACGTAGCTCTTCTCTATATGTCACAAATAGTCAATGGGGGCGGTTAAGCAACGATTACTATTCCGCATCGCGTCTGCGATGAAGAACTTATAAATTTGGATTATATCTTTCATGGGAAAAGAATGATTACCATTTTAATTTCACAATATTAATTATTGGATTATAATCTTACACAAATTTGAAAGCACTCCAAGTATTCATCTTTCATTTATCTATAAATTTTGAAATTGATACATTGTGCGATCAAATGGGTGTGCCTTACAAAATAAAAACAATTATTTCTTCATACAAAAGGTACAATTTGAACCCAAGGAACCATATACTCGCATCCACCAACATACCCATCTCGGAATGGATAGGGGAACAGACCTTTCTCGTGAATATGCTTATAATTCCTTGAACCTACCTACCTAGAGTTGGATTGGATCGTGATGGATCAAGGCAGGTAAAAATTTGCAAAATTAAATTCACTACCTCACAAATATTGAACAAATTTAAGAGTCTAAAGACATCAAAAAATAGAGCCTAAATATTCAACCACTATAAGAAAGCAAATCTTTAGCAACAACACATTAGCGACGGTTATTTTGCTATCGCTATAAATTATTTTTGCCTGACAACCAATTGACGAGACCAAAGAAAATTCATTCAATATTTATATATTATATATAATTAATTTTTAAGTTGACTCTTATATGCACTCGCTTAATACACGAATAAAATTTTTTAAGTTTATTTGTTGATAAGAGGAAATGGCCAAAAGCCTTGCTAATAAATTGCGTATTAGTGTATGATTGTTTTAGCAATAGCTACAAAGCATTGTTAATAACTAATATTATTTTTTTTATAATTTGACGACAGTCTATATAGTAATAAGAGTATTATTAGCAATGGGCATCTTTTTTTTTTTATTATTTTTTCAAGCAATACTCTCTTTGAGTTTGGGAGAACAAGGGATATTAATCAAGAATCCCCTATTTCCTGTAAATGAAGGTAAGAAGAAGGGAGAAAGAACAAAAGAAGAAGGAAAAGAAAGAAAAAAAAGAGAAAAGAAAAAAACAAGAGAAGAAAAAGAAAAAAGAAGAAAGCAAAGAAAGTTCATTCTTCCCTCTTGTTCTCTCTTCCTCTATATTCTCTCTAGTTTCTCTCTCCACTTCGCTCTCTACCTTCTCTCTCTAGTTTCTTCCTCTAAATTTCTCATCCCTATATATTATTTCTCTCTCTTAGTATTTCTACATCTAGGAAGAGCTGATAATGCACTTTGAACAACCCAATTGAAAAGATCCCGACCGTTAATCCCGCAGCAAGATGCCAAGCACCTATCCTGATCCGATCAAATACTACTAGATTGGATCATCCATAATTTTTATTAATTACTTTGTAGGGTTTTCAGAATTTTACAATGATGACTTATTTAACACAACTTACGATGAAACTTATAACAAGTGTCGGAAAACAGTGGTTTGGCCTTGAATTTTTAAAAGTCTCTGTTTTTATGGTTGCTTGATAGTCCCATTCTTATCTCATTAAATTCTCTTTCTGAATTTCTTTCTCCTCTTAATTTCTTGAACTCATGAAAGATTTTGCAGTCCTATTACTTCGAATCTGATTTGACCTGACTATATAAACAGACTCTGAACTTATCTGATATCGATCTGACAACATATCTTGCAACCATCAAGTATTTAAACGAGCATTATTAAGATCTAAGTTTCTTTATTAATCTTTTTGAAAACGATGTATCTTAGTTGACTCTAATTTTGATGAAGTTAATTGAATGAATGACCCCTACTCATCGTATGGCATACTAACTCCAGTTTGATTCTTATTGAAACCACCTTGATTTGATACTTGATCTTTATATTAAATCATTTTTCTCTAGCCTACTCTTGATCGCAATGAAATTAAAATGAAACCAAATCAATCCAGACATTAGATGTGACTATCATACAACCTATCTTTTTCAATAAATTATTTTAAATCTTTCTATATAGGCTCAATTCCTATTAGGGGTCTGATCGTCTTGATAAGAAGATGCCTAATAAGTACGATATTATGATAATCTATTAATTAAGATTTTGAAAAAAAATTTATTAGAATTATTGGGGTTTTATTGGAAATGAACGTATTATGAGGTAAGTAATAATGCATCACTTTTCCTACGATCTATTTGATATTATAAAGATTTTTATATCAAATAATCTTTGAATAATATTATTTATGAATGCATAATTTGATGAAATAATATTTTATTATTAAAAATCTATTTATTTTTAAATATTATAATAAGTATGATTGAAAGTATTGATTTTTATTATGCCTTATACTTAATTGATTTTTTCGATACCACCTGATGACTATGCTATATTTTATTCGAACTAGAATATAAAATATTGATGTTGTTGAAAAAGAATTTTGATTGAGATGACTTGAATCTTAGCTTGACAAATGTAGAGATCCCGCTAATGATGAAACTAATACATTGGGCAATTGATTATTCCTGAGATTTATTTCATAGAAGATTATATGATATATTGCCAAACATAATTCATGACAAATCACTAGCAGATTATAGATTTATAAGGACTTTGCTACAGATGACATACAATTTGCTTGTAAAATCAGATACAACTTAGTACCGTAAGATGATATACGGTGTTATGACTTCTGCACACATAGATAACGTTGATACTTACTAGTAATATAATATGCCAGCTAATATCACAAATAATAACATGGTGTTAAGATCTTACCATAAGGATAAACATTGTCATAGCTCATGATTGATAAAAATTTGATTATTTTTGAAAGAAATTTGGATTCATGAATGAAAACTTCAAATTTTTAAAAAAGATTAAATTTGGCTATGATAATTGTTTGATATGATATATATATTAAAATTTGATTTCCAAAATGAATGATTCTATATTTTTATTTTTAAAATAATTATTATTTTATTACTAATTTAATCTAAATTGAAGTTGCTTCATTGCTTACTAGGCTGTTTAGCTTATTTTATCCATATTATTTTATTATTTTATAGATTTTTAAAACTAGATGATGATAGAAATATATACGGAGAGTGATTAGAAGCAGAAACTGTCGATACTTAAAATTAAAAATTTTTATTTGAAGTTTTGATGTTTAAATATTTAATATTATTAATTTTATATATATAAAGTTAATTTTTAAATTATAAATTAAATTTAATCTATTGACTAATTATTCTACTATTACTTTATAATGGCAGATTTAAGTGCCTTGCATGCTTGTGCGAGAGAGCTTTTTATAAGTGTGCAATGGTTGAGTGCGACCCCTGGCTCATGTCTAGGTTAGATGGTATGATAATTATTATGTTATCAAAGCATAAATAGATAGATTATAACATGTAGAATCAAACATAGGATGAGTGATAGTTGGGTAGGACACTAAGCATTAGGAAGTAAAATCATATGATGTAGTATAAGTTGTCTTCATAATTTTTGGTTAAGCCTTATGATTACTTATGAAATAGGTCATTAAAGAATTATTTGATTCATTATGGTTTAATAAATGATGGATAATTTAGGTCATGTTTATATTAGATGGTTTTATTAAAGTATTGGCAAAAAGATTTCATTGTGTAGTGGTGATTATTATTTGATCATTGGTATTTAAGTCTCAAATTTGATATAAGAGAGTTAATATGTATTATATTTGCTCTAGTTTGAAGGTTAATTACTTGAGTAGCAAAAAAAAAACTATTTTATGATATATGATAAGAATATTTTAAAGTTAAACTTATGTATGTATAAATAGCATGGTTAGAAGGATATGTAGAATTTGGGCGGAGAATTGCAAATAAGCCTATTCTCATGGAAAAATTAATTTTATTTTGAAATCACAGAGAGAATTCATTCGGTAGAATCTATTTAACAATTTTAATTATCATCTTGTAAATCCAAATGATGGATCTGGTATTTATCATTCTATCGAAGGGCTATATGGTATATATGAAACTTCAATTCAAGATTATGTATTAAGAAGTTGATGAAGCGAATTTTTCTACTATTATGCGTTGCAGCATTGTTAATTGGAATCCTTTGATTGCTTTTCCTTGGATCAGATAAGACTTAGTTTATATCTATTCGAGATTTCCTCAGGACACGTTAATTGCAATTCAAATTTTAGATTAGAACTGACCTTTAGAGTTTCTTTACCATATATTGATCATTGTTAAATTTCAGTATGCGCATAGAGAATTGATTTTAAATGTTTGGTTGATTATTATGCAAAGTATTTAAGATGTTAAAGATCTCAAAGGAGAACTCTAGAAGATTGATTGAATCGATTTTACTTATGGTTTTTGATGATTTAATGACTTTTACTTTGTACATCATTGAGAAAATTTTATATTGCTTTATTCATAAAGTTTGATTTGGAGATCATTCTAATTAAAAATTAATAAAAAAATCAAGATCTAATCATGTTTTAAATTATTTAATAACTAACTGGATAATGTTGGTTTGGGAATATGCTGAATAACTGAAGGTTGATTTAGATGGATATCGACATATATATGGAGATTGATAATTAAAGTTTATTTTTAACATAAAATTTATGTTTTGGATCTAGATACCTCTCTGATATTAATTGTTGGTGAGAAGAGAAAATAAAGTAGTTTAAATTGGGGTTTCGGGGGGCAAAAAAAAAACCATTAGGGACTTTAAAGTTTGGAACCAGAGAGAGAAGAGTTAGAGGTTTTTAGAAAATAAAAAGCATATTATATTCCACTCTATTATAAAGATACAATACTATGGGTCTTTCTATACAGCTCTAATTCTGCATACCACATTGAACCCTAATAAACTCAACCTAGCTAAAAAATTTTCTACTAAACCAACACATGGGAAAACACTCACGAGCCCATGACATATGTCTCATATCGCTCTCATCCCCTAGATCTGAACCGATCTAAATATGGAGTTAGCCTCCTTAATCTTATTGGGGCCAAGCCTTTAGACCCTAAGATTAAAAGCCTATCCTAATCAAATAAAAAATCTTGTCTAGTTCTGTTTCGCCACCGTCGAACTGGCTCTCTCAGTAGCTTGAGCTGGCCGATTGCGTCTTATTTGGAATCCTATTTTCTATCTTATCTGAGATAGTCGGCTCGACTGCACCCCAAGTCAGCTTTTGATCTCAGTCCGACTAGCTCACGACTCCGTACTGAGCCAGCTCATCTGTAATATCAGCCTGCTTGTCTTTGGCTGATTCTTTCTTTTGACTTTGACTTTTTTGCTCCATCTTATATCCTAAATCTTCGAAGCACCTATCAAGCCCCTCAGGTCCTCACACTTGAACCTCGAGCCATGCAGGGCTACACGCCGCCTTTCACCTAGGATAACTCCTGTCCTAGTCTAGGACTCACACCCATTTCATTTCTCTTGAGTCAAACATCCTAGCTCCTCCTGTGGCCTCCAAGGCTTGGCGCATCACATCAATTCTACAATCCTCCATTCTTAGTGCGCCCAAGCCCTTGCACACCTGCAATGTTCTCTTACATGATCCGCTATCGATGCTGCCCTGACAGCTACTTGTGTGCCACCCTTGCCACTACCATTCTTCTTCAGCTGGCTGAGCTTTTCTTTGAGATCTTTTGCGGATGACTACCTCACCATTGAAGATCTTGTCTTGCTTCTAAGAGTTGTAAGCATCCTTCTGCTTAGCAGTCGCATTCACTATCCTGAACTTCTAGAGAATTTATAGCCAATTCTAAACCGGCACCTGCCTACATATCCTGATAAGATTCCTGCAGAACTGTTGTCTGTTCCTCTCGCATTGTGCCTGCTCCACTTGGAATTTATGCATCTCCGACATTGGTGCTAAGATATTAGTCCTTCACTCCTTCGCGTCTAAACTTGTGTTACATCTTCTCTCTATCTGTAAGCCACCTCTATCGTCTCCACTGCAAACTAAAGACTTCCTTGCATTGCCGCAGAAGGCCCAACTCTATTAATCAAAGTCCCCTTGAGGACAACCACTTCAACGCTATATGTTGAGTCCTATGCTGCTCCTTCGAATCCTCTACACTCCATAGACTTGTCCGAAATCGTCTTAATACACCATACCCCGTGGGCTCCTTTCGAGATCACAGAGCTTCATACTAAATTCTTCACTTGCAGTGATTGATCGATTGAAATCAGAGTTTTCTCTTCTTTTGCACTTCTTTCAAAGCAGATATTCTATTCTAAAAGTATCCTACTTCACACACTTGAGGCATCTCTTGGATCTCTTGCTGCCCTTCATGATCCTTCTTCTTTTTGGCTAGGCCTAATCTAAAAACTATGAGACCCTTCTTATTGATAGACCTCCCTCTTTATTCATCCATTCCCGTGGCTCGTTGGATCTTTACCACTGATTACAATCTTCTCATACACTATGGGTTTCTTCTTATATAGTAGTGTAGTTACCAACTGATCGAGCTCCCAAGTAGCGAATTATAACAATAATAAACTTTGTCCTTCTCTTCCGATATTATCCCATATTGAGCCAAATCCATTGCTCATCCGATTGGAACCGCTGAATATTGCCCCGCAACATCCTCACCCTCTTTTCATCAAATTGCTACACAGTTACTTTTTTCAGCTCAACTTGTTTGCATCATATTTCTTTTTTCATATACACTGATTATAATCTCGCCATACCCTTGGGATGTCTTCTCTTCCACTAGTATTTCATCTGCCAAACAAGTCTTTCATGACACATGTCCTTTTTCTCTAAGGATTACCCACTCCTTGTCTGGTCATCTTCTACCGAACCCTATTCTTCCAAGATCAAATCCAGTCTTATCTGAACTTAGCAGATCCTCCATCCTAATCTTCTATATCATTTGAAAAATTTTTTTCCATTCAAACTTCTCAAATTTCTACCTTCAAACCCTGTTTTCCTCCTATGATCGTAATAAAATTCAAAATAGAAATAGATAGATTTTGAAAAAATACATTGACTAGCGATGGTAGAAAGCAGTCCTATGATCTTTTTTCTTCCTCATTGAAGTCTTGGAGAAAGCCTTTAGGATTTGAACCTCGCTACTGATTTCTATTGAATTTATCTTCTTCCTCCTCCACACTCAACCAGGCTCTGATACCATTTGTAGTGTTTAGATATAGTGCCCTAGAAGCCAGAATTGGCTGACACTTGTAATACACTTTCTAGGGGCAAATTGTAATTTTGACTATTAATTTAATTGAAATGGGTTATTTCATATCACACTTGTGTATAGTGTCTGTGATTACAATTCCTTGAGTTAAGGTAATGATATTTCATATTTTCAAGAGTTTGAAATTTAAGAATTGAATAATCATTATTAACTCATAAACAGCTCCCGGACCATTAGGCATCTCACGGAGGTGGTGATTGATCTGGAAGGTTTGGTGTTACGATCGCTTCTTTTTTTAGTAGATGAGTCTGAGTCTACGGTGTGAACACCGGTGAGAGTATAGGTACTCGTTAGAGACGAGGGCACTGAGTGTGTACCACTCGAGTAGTCATTTAGGAGTTTACCTTCTCGTCAATTTGACTGACTCGTGCGTGCCAGTAGTGTTGTCTGGTCTTTGACCTTGAGATGCATCGGCAATTCACCTTGAGGGTGTTTTTATAGTTTGACTACACCATTATCGGGTCTTCCTAGCCATTATGGGAACCCTGAGGTGATGTTGCTATGCATTGTTTCATTGTGTAGGAATTGGATTGCATCAGATGGAATCTATCTACCTCGGTGGTTAGAGAGTGCCCTATGATGTCATGAGAATCAAGTCCAGAAATCCATGGCCAGTTAGAGTGAAATAATAGAAAGAGTTTCTATTTAGATTTTCACATTTGGACTTGAATCGAATGTTCCATTCATATGCAAGAGGACTAGCGGTTTTGAACAAGTTCACCTTACCCTAACTTGATCGGAGCTCAAGATTAGAAGAACTGAATCACACAGTAGCTACACCAAGATGTTCGCATTCAGCTCTGATGGGTTGCCACATATACTTGCTAGTGTCACTGGTGGATTTGGGAGCAATTAAGAATGATTTAGATGATCGCATCATTTCTAGGCTGTTCGAATCAGAAGAGTTCTGATCCATCGATAAGGGTTTCGATGATCTATGAAGAGATATGACATATTCCCATTACCATACGAACTGAACCTAACTGGGGTCCCACAACAAATAAAAGGGTCTTGAATCTGTGTGATCTCCAAATTTAAATGATTCTAGTTTCAATTGAATTCTTGACGAATGAGATTCAATTAGTTTCAAGGAAATCGTGCTAGAGCCGTCGATTGAACCAAACGTTTCTTCTTTTACTCATCATAAATAATGTTGTCCTGACTGAGCCACAGCAAGTTTTGATGCTCAATCAGAGGCCTTCATATGGGTCTGACTGAAGGTTGTCCAAGTCAGAAAGGTTGTCTTATTTAGTAATACATTATTTTGCCATTTTTGGTCACCTGCCATTTCTTGTTTCTTTGACTTTGGTCAAAAGGTTCTACCTTTTGACTGCGTCAAACTGATTGACATTGACCCTTTGACTTTTGACCACAATCTT
>QRFJ01000091.1:408578-504014 GCA_006176705.1 Cocos nucifera | reverse complement strand
GTCGTTCATTAGAGACTTGACTTTATTCCATGTAAACATCATTCACATGAAACACTTTTCATTCATACTTATTGGCAATCTCAAGCAGGAGATTGCATAGCTCTTTGGGCTTTGAGAGCATGACCATGTGATCGGCAGCTTCCATCTCCTTCACCTCCACCCCTGGGCTTTCCGCAATCATCCAACGCCGGAAGTCCTCTCCTAGACATAGATCCTCCTTGCACATGATGAAGACCCGGCTCACCGATCCATAGTTCTCCTTTGTTACCATGTATCCACTGGTTGGGTCATCTTGGAACCGAATACCTGGCCTTACTAACATAGTAGCCAGCATCAAGTCCTACATGCAGTAAGAATGTAAGAGAGTTCAAGAAAAGAAGAAACACGGAATCAGAAATTTTAGTATATATGTGCTACCTCCGGGGGACATAGCTGATACACCTTTGCCTTCATGTAGTTGGGGCCCAGAGCGATAGAAGTTGAACAGATTTGAGGGTCTTGGCTTATCATAAATTTGGAATCCATAAAGAATTCAGGTGGATACCTCTTGAAGAACTAGTAATCATCAAATGGAAGTGTTAGTAGAATCTCAGATTTCTCCCTTTCGTCTTTAAAGTTGAGTGATCCAACTCTATTGAGGATCGCTAATTGAGTCAAATACTTGAGTTTTTTAACTGAAAATTGGTCTAGGCTTTAGGTTTGTTAGCGATCCAACTCACCAAAATTACATAACCAAAAGAGGACCAACACCACTCTCCAGTCATTTGGTTCTTTATACCTCAATACCATGTGTGTTGCACTGATCCGGCGAATCTAATCAATCTCCTTGTGCTATATGGTCCAGTGTTCTTACATACCTCACTCTTTCTTGGTTAATGGCTGTCCTAAATTTATACAGGTAGACTGGTTTAACACCCTTCCTTTTAATTTATACAATATGTCAGCATCACAAATACCTTCAACAGTACTTTTTCTTTTTTTGCTAAGTATACCATCAAGAGTACCATATCTATCATAATTTATATTTTCTTAAATACCAAAGTAGGATTTAAAGTCCAGACCATCCCTGTTGCATGGAAGGATTTATGGCTTTCATGGAAGTCATATGACTACCTTAACATGTTAGCTAGATGATATGATACCCATTGGCATAATTTTTATCAAGAACAAATATAGTAGTATTTTTTACCTTTTTTTATTTGGAATGGGTAGAGACAGGCTTGGTTCCGAATAAAAATTATGCCGAGATAGCTTGCTTTATGCAAGGACTAAATATAACATGCTAACTGGATGAGGATAGATCAAAAGCAGACTTTTATTTTGGATAATTTAGTTCAGAAAGTCGCTTTTCTTTCTTTCTTCCAATTCTATGGCTAAATAATATATAAAATAAAAAAAAACCCTCCATAATAAGTAATTTTTTTAGTATCAAACTGAATAATTTCTTCTCCTTTTTCTTGGAAACATGGAGAAGAAAGTACCTCCTGTTCAATGGTTGATATGGGAGCAGAGATACTAGGCATTGCAGCACTAACAAAAACAGCAACAGAGACCTTCTCTGGGAACTTTTCAGCGGCGAGGGCGATGCCATACCCACCATAGCTGTGTCCGACGAGGACCACCCTCTCGCCGGATGGAATCGTGGTCATTGCTTCCATCAAAGGTGCAGAATAGTCGGAGAACGACCGGAGCTCCTCGAGGCACTTGGGGTGCACGCCGCTGGCGGCCAGGTCAAGCGCAGTAACTCTTTGGCCGGCCGACCTTAGCAAGGTGACAAGCTTGTACCAGCACCATGCACCATGGCACATCCCATGAACAAGGATGAAGTGCTTCTTGTTCTCTTCCTCCATCTCTACCTTCTTCACTCTTCTGGTGATTGCTGCTTGGTTCGGTTGTGCTCTTTGTGGTCGAAATATATAAAAAGGGAACAAAAAGAAAAGTAAAGATGGTAACCAATTCTTATAAAAGAAAAATATAAATATCACTCTATATACCTTCATTAATCATCAAAATTTCTTTTAGCAAAAAAAATGAAGATGATGAAATTGATTAATAATTCTATATTCTTGTAAATCATCATCATTATCATTATTATTATTGTAACTGTTGCAGTCAATCCATCTGCGTCTGTAGTTGAATGATGAGGAACCTGCAAGAAAAGTTCATACTGATCGAAATTGGTTCCGACGGAATCCTCCGATCCTTAAATTAGAGGGATGAACTAGTCGAACAAGAAAGTAAAAATAAAGAAAAGGAGTTTGCTCTTTGCCTCTCCTCTTGACTAGCTAGATTACCTCCCTTTTATAGGTGCTGGAGTGATAATTGTCTAACACATGGATCCCTCTTTTTTTGAAGTAATGTGATCGTGGGTAAGTAGTTAAAATCATCTACTAATCATTGTGGCCCGCTCTTTCCAGGGGCGGTTTTGAAAGATCGACCGGGAGTTGGATAGATTGTTTGGAAAGCTTTCGTCAGTCGATCAGTTAATTTAAAATTGACCAATCATCGATTGGTCGGCTAACTTTATGCTGATCGATCGGTTGATGTTGGACCGATCAATCGTCGGTCGGTCAGAAGACTTGAGATCGAACAATAATCGATCGGATGACTTCGAGAAAGAGTGATTGACAACTGTCCAGATAATTTTCAATTGATGGTTAGTCAATTTTGTCGAACTGCACGTCCATCGGATAATAATGCATCGGCTTGTCTGTTGTTGTGTCGGTGGGCATCCGTCAGAGATCGGTAATCAGTTGGTTGTAATGTTAGTGAGTCGGATGGAGGAGTAACATCCCTCAACAGTTGCCCCCCACGCCCAAGTCCGGTGCAATGATTTTTCATTTTATCTTGATGCACCGAATGCAGGGGTTGACACGTGGCTCTGCCTTGAATTTCATTCTGTCGCCTACCATTAATAGTTTTTGCGATGTTCGATAAGGCTGCCGTCCAATGCTTTGGGGATCTCAATGGTCGCCATCAGCAGTCTCATGGCTTAAGAGATTTGACATTTGGCCGATTTTTGACTGATACGTGTTAGCATCTAGTGAGGCTTCCATGTAATCTCAATCGTCGGTGGGTCCTATATATACTGGACCCTTCCGAAGGTTTTTCTTCTGTCGCTTTCAACAGTAGTAATTTTTGGAAAGTCTGGTTGTTCTCTCGTCTTTTAATTTTCAGGTTCGAGGTTCGAACCTTTTCTTTGGCATTTTTTTCATTTCTTTTATTTTGCTTTGTCGAGCCGTTTACATGGCCAGTACTTGTAGCAGTTCGTCGTGTGGTCTTGCAGCTGAAACATCTATGCTGAGATATCGATTATGGAGTGGCTTCAGGATTAGTATTAGATCCCCATGGGTTTTCGGCTATTAGCTCCCAGTCCCGATGGTCGGGTGAACTCACCTCCGTCGGATTTTATAGTCTTTTATTTAGAAAACCTTAGGATGGACCTTAGGTTTCCTATCTTGGAGTTTCTTCAGAATGTCTTTGACTATTATCGGATATGTCCGACCCAATTAGCGTCGAATTCTATTCGACTTTTGATAACTTTTTTTCTTTTATGTCGACTAATTCCGATGATCCCTCGTCTTTCTTTGTTTAGACCTTTTTTTACTCTTCGACCCCTTTCGAAGGCCGACGGATGATGGTTCTTCACCCCGAGGACGGGGCTTTCTTTTATCATCGGTCTTCCATCATCCATCCATGATTGGAAGAATCAGTTCTTCTCTGTTTCTTCCTCTGCCCCTTGAGATTTTTCATCAGTGTGGGGGGAGCCGAATATCCTCTCGAATGAAAATAATCAGATGGACCCGACTGATCGGGAGGATTTTCTTAGGTTGAAAGACATGAAAGTCCCTCCACAAAAATATTTAATTACTGAAGCTGTCTTGTACGATGCTGAACTTGGTCTGATGCCATCCGTACGTACATATTATGTCTATAGCTTCAAATTCTCTTTCCTTCCATCGACTTTCGATATTAAGCTGATTTGTTATTTGGTCCTATAGGGATGCATTTTCATCTAGGGATTTCTGCAGAGAAAGTTCGCTAATTTGCTACTCGAAAGAGAATAGCACCTGGTGCCAGTTCATCATGCGCGTTGAAGAAGAATCGAGCGGCTGGCCCTTCGATCGTCTCTGATTCTGCTGATGCACCATCGGTAGCACCTCCCGTCGTTGCTCTGCATGCTCCGATGGCTGTTGCTTTTTTCGAAGCTCCTTTGACCATCACACAATCGGAGGAAGATGTTGTTATTATCGACATGCCGGCTACTGCTCCTATGTTGGAAGCTCAGCCGATTGTTGCTGCATCCATTCTGCGATCAACTTTAGTCCGTCGGGGGTGCGCACCATTCCCTTCCACACCCGAGAGTATGTCGGCGCCATGCAAACAATCGTCTGCCAAAGGGAAAGGAAAAGTGCCGGCTTTTTCTGCATCGATTGGAAGCAATAGTTTCAGCCGTGGGTATACGGACTCTGAACGAATTGACATTCAGATTTTAGAAGGTGGGTCGGCTCTTTCTGATCCTCAGTTGGCGAGAAACTTGGTTCGCACTATTCTTCTCCTAATTGATCGGAAGGCCACAAAGAGTTGGACTTTAGCGAAATTGTTTGACTCATTTTACCCGACTTTGATTGGGGTACGTCGGCCATTTATTTCATGTCTCCCCCCTTTTTTTTACTAATTTTGTTTGTTTTCTTTGAATAGTAGGCTCACGACATGGCCAAACTTGAGTCGGCCTGTAGCAAGATGGCTGATCTTCGACGTGCATTTTTCGACTTTGTGTCGGTCGCAAGCGTTGAATGTGACTCGGTGGTCTGTCGGTTGGAGCGATTGTAGATGGACACCGCCGCTTGAGAGAATGCTTTGTCCGATGAAGTTTCTCATCTTAGGATCAAGCTTGGGTCGGCTGGGTCCGAACTTGAGTCAGTCCTATCCAACCTCAAGTCGGCTCAGGAGGAGGTGAAGGCCCAGAAAAGTCACACGAGAAAGAAGAAACGCACGGTGGAAAACTTGAAGAAAGATCGTGATAATTGGGCCAAAGAGGTGGAGGATTTTCGTCAAAAATGGCAATCTACCGATGGAGAGGCATTTTTGACCAAGGTGGAGATCCAAGTTCTATAGGAGGACGTCGGTCGGGTGAAAGAGTTGGGTGTCGAGGAATTTAAGGCCTCGTCCGACTTGAAGACCTTGATCCTTTAAGAAAGTGAAGCTTCCTATTGGATTGGATTTGGTGATGGTCGGAATGCTATTCAGCAGCTCTTTTCTAACCTAAACCTCAGCAGCATCGTTGTCCTTGGTGCTGAAGAAGAGGAAGAGGGAGGAGACGATGGATCGCCTGCAGGTCCAACGAACGAAGATCTTCTCGTTGTTGAGTCAGCTGTTGCTGCACCTCCTGAAGGTATGTCGGATCTTCAGCCGATCTTAGAAGCTCCATCGAAGGGCCAAGGGATTGCTCCGATTGATATCGCCCAGCTGACGGATGCCATGCTGATGACCAAAACTGAAACTGGTCCCGATCATCCTTCGGAGCGGATGGTCGTCGAATAAACTTATACCTTTGTTTGTCTTTTAGAACTTGTAGTTCAACATTTTGTAAGGACTAAGGGTCTATTTGTAACTTTTCACAGTAATGAAAATTTTATTTGCCTTCGGTTATGCAAACTTATATTCCATTACAATTGCGAATACTTTGATTGAGAAATTGTTGAATGTTCTTCCATTGGTTTTATTTATAACTATTAGCTGGCTTTTAAACCGACTTAAAGTTAGATTTTTAACTAGTTAAAACTTAGTCATTCACTGAGATATTCATAGGTCGGGGACAAGCCAACCCTGAGTCATTTTTTTTTAACTGACTTTTAGTCAATTTTTACCAACTCATATTGAATCGAAGTGCTTGGTAATCGGATATAAGCCAACCATGGATCGATTTCTAATCGAACTTTAATCGGTCTTTTACCATTTGACACTTGATCAATTCGTAGGAGTGTATGACAATTGGGTGCAAGCTAAACGTCCTTCGATTCGGCCATGGCCAAATCAGTTAAGGTTGTGTTCTTTACTAGTCGGGGCAAACCAACTAGTTCACAACCAAAAGTTTCATGCTTTTGTTTTTTCATCATTTGTAAGGAAGTTATGCATTAACATCATTCATTGATCAATCAATTGATCAGCCATTTTACTGTAGGAAGACGATCATGTGGTCGAGATATTGATTGTCAATCATCCTTTATCGATCGGTTGTTAAACTTTGTTGAGCGAATGAATGTCGATAAATCATCGACTGTATTGTTTGATCGACAGATAATTGGTCGGATTATCCTTCCTTGCTTTTGAGTTTTTTTTTTTCAGTTCTCGTCTGGTCAATTCATCCGATTTTCAACCAACTAATACATCGATCAATCGATTGTTGATCATGAGGGAAACATCTTTGTAGAGGATTTTATAAAAAAATTTACTTTTCATATTTGTTCAAAGTATATAGTGTTGTTTTCATTGATAGTACACTTTAAGATTATCAGCATTTCACGTTCGAAGGATTTCAACTCCATCGAGTGTTTCGAGTAGATATGCTTCAGGTTGAATGATTTCTATCACTTGGTAGAGCCCTTCCCAATTTGGAGATAGTTTTTCTTAGTCCAGTGGCTTGGATACTTTCGCCTTCCGCAAGATTAGGTCTCCCAGATGAATCTCTTTCAGTTTAACCCTTCTATTATAGTATCTTGCAATTCGCTGTTGGTAAGCAGCCATTTTGAGTTGTGCCTATTGCCGAACTTCAGATAACAGATCTAGGTCGGCCCTTCGGTGATTCGAATTACTTGATTTATCATACTTTTTCACTCTCATTGATGGTAGTCTGACTTCCATAGGTATCACTGCTTTAGTTTTGTATGATAGATTAAAGAGAGATTCGTCCGTTGGGACTTGTGGAGTGGTTCGGTATGCCCATAATACCGAAGGTAATTCTTCCATCCAAAGATCTTTGGCCTCGTTGAGTTGAATTTTTAAGCCATGGAGGATTATTTAATTCATAACTTTTACTTCTCCATTTGACTGTGGATGACTGACAGACGTTAGCTTATGCACGATATGGTACATTGTACAGAAGTCTTTGAATTTTTGATTATCAAATTGTCAACCATTGTCGATTATAATTGTATGTGGAAGTCCGAATTTATAGATGATAGATTTTTGAATGAAATCCTCTATTTTATTTTCGATAATTTGTGCTAAAGATTCAGCTTCTACCTATTTCGTAAAATAATCAATTGATGATAACTAAAAATTTTCTTTGACCAGACGTCGGAGGAAAAGGACCAAGTATGTCAATCTCCTATTGTGCAAACGGCCATGGGGCCATGATCGATGTCAATTAAGCCGCCGACTGGCATTGGATATTTGCGTACCTTTGGCATGACTCATATTTTTGGATGAATTCAGCTGCATCTTTCTGAATTGTTGGCCAATAATATCCTTACCGAAGGATCTTATAGACGAGGGACTTGCCCCCAAGTGGTTTCCATAGATTCCTTCGTGGACTTCATGAAGTGCGTAGTCAGCACCGAAAGGTCCTAGGCATTTTAGCAACGGAAGGAAGAAAGATCGCTTGTAAAGTCGTCCGTCCATAATAACATATTGCGAAGCCGTCCATCTTAAATGTTTCGCTTCAGATGGATTATTGGGTAGGATCCCTTCGATCAGGCACTTGATGATTGGATCCATCCAACTCGGCTCGTCATTGATTTGTAATATCTCTTCCATTCTTTCGACACTTGGCACGTCAAGGTATTCAATGTAGGTTCGGTCAAGCTCGTTAGGAGTGGTGACGGTGAGTCAGGAGAGTGCATTAGCCCGAGCATTCTCTGCTCTAGGGATGTGTGTGATGTCGAAGTATTTGAAGATAGAAGTTTGATCTTTGATTTTCTCCAAATACTTTTGCATTGTCAGATCACGAGCCTCGAAGTCGTCTTTAACTTGTCCTGCGATGAGTTGAGAGTCGGTGAATGTTTTCAGTTCTTTAACACCAAGCTCCGTAGCGATTTTCAAGTTGGCCAAAAGAGCTTCATACTTGGCTTGATTGTTTGAGGCTTTAAAATTAAATCGAAGGACGTATTCGGTGACTATTCCATCGGCATTTGCCAAAATGGGTCCCATGCCACTTTCGAGAGCATTTGATGCTCCGTCGACATGCAACACCCAAGCCGACTTATGATCAATTTCAGGGGTGTTTCCTGCCGACTTGTAAGTTATTTCCACTTGATCGGGCTTGCCTTCCGAAACGGTACATTCGATGATGAAATCAGCCAGAATCTAGGCTTTCATCAATGGACGAGTGTGATATTGGATATTGAATTCATTGAGCTTTATCATCCATTTTGCCATTTTGCCTGAGGTATCTGGTCGATGCAGAATCGATTTTAGAGGTTGGTCAGTTAAAACATGCACTGTGTGGGGTTGAAAGTAGGGACGAAGCTATTACATTAAAATAATTAAGACATGGATCATCTTCTCCGCCCTTGAATATCGGGTTGTAGCATTATGGAGTACCTTGCTTGTATAGTATATAGGGTGCTGCACCCTGCTTTCATCTTCTCTGATCAAAATCGAACTAACAGCTTCGCTGGACGTGGTTAGATATAGGTATAAAGGTTCTCCTTCCACCGACTTGATGAGCAATGGAGGAGTCATCAGATATTTTTTCAACTCTTCGAAGGATCGTTGGCATTCATCAATCCATGAAAAATTTTTAGTCTACCATAAAGTTTTAAAGAAAGGAAGGCATCTTTCGGAGGACTTAGAGATAAATCGACTGAGCATGGTGATTTTTCTATTAAGCTGTTGCTCCTCTTTCTTTGAAGTTGGATGCTTCATGTCAATGATCGTCTTTACTTTCTCGGGATTTATCTTGATTTCTCGATACGAAACAAGAAAACCAAGGAACTTTCTGACTGTCACTCTGAAAGCACATTTAGTCAGATTTAGTTTCATCCGATGTCGTTGGAGTGTGTCGAAAGTCTCTTCTAAGTTTCGGACATGGTCTTATCTTTGAGTGCTTTTTACCAGCATATTGTCGACATATACTTCCATATTTTATCCAATTTGCGGTTTGAAAATTTTATTTACCAACCGCTGCTAGGTTGCTCTTGCATTTTTAAGTCTGAATGACATAACTTTATTATAATAAATTTCTTTGTTTGTGACGAAGATAGTATGTTTTTCATCTTTGGGTGCCATTCGGATCTGGTTGTAGGCTGCAAAAGTATCTATAAAGCTCAAAAGCTGATGTCCCAATGTTGTGTCGACCAGCTGATTGATATTCGGAAGTAGAAAACTATCCTTCGAGCATGCCTCATTTAGGTTGGTATAGTCGATGCAAATGCACCATTTTTCGTTGGCTTTTCTCACCATGACAACATTGGCAAGCCAATCGGGGTAATGGATCTCTCTAATAAAGTTTGCCGCGAGGAGTTTGTCTACCTCTTCATCGATGACCTTTTATCAGGAGCGAATGATCGCTTTTTCTGTCTCACCGACTTGACGTTTGGGTTAACATTCAGTTGGTGAGTAATTATTTTTGGAGGTATGCTTGGCATGTTGGTTGCCGACCAAGCGAATATATCGGCATTTGCCCTTAGCAACCGAACCAGCCATTCATGCTCCATCGCCTGAAGGTGCGATCCGATCTATACGGCCTTAGTCGGGTCACTCTCTTACAGCAGGATGGAGATTAACCATTTGGCCGATTCACCTCACTTTTCATCTTTCCGTTGATCAAATCTTTCCAAAGGTGAAGAGCCTACCGGCTTATTCTTCTTTACAGTAATTACGAGGCAACGTCGAGCGATTTATTGGTCGCCCCGCATCTCTCTGACTTCGGCATTGATCGAGAATCGGATCAGTAAATGATATGTCGATACTATCACCTTAAGGGCATTGAGTCCTGGTCATCCAAGTATAGCGTTATATGCCGACGGGACTCTAACGACCATGAAAGTTAAGATTATAGTGCTTTATTGAGGTTCTGCCCCTACGATCAATGAAAGATCTATTTCTCGCTCGACGTTGACGGCATCTCCTGTAAATTCGATTAGAGGGGTAGGAACTCTTCAATGGCGTTCCATCGATAATTTCATTTAGGAGAAAGCAGAGTAAAACAAAACATTGGTTGAACTTCCATTATCGATGAGGATTCTTCTTACATCATAGTTCGCTATCGTCGTTGAGACGACGATAGCATCATCATGGGGAGTTTGAACTCCCCTTACATCGTCATTCGAAAAAGAGATAAGTTCATTGGACCATCATTTCTTGGCCAATCCTTCTTTGGATGTTGCCGCTCTGGCTCTTAATTGACTAAAAATCATGTTGATCATCCCAGCAGTCGATCGATTTTGCCGAACCTCTTCTGATGCTGGTGGCTAATCGTCATGGGATTGAGTTGGACGATCTAGCCGGTATTTGGCAAGAAATCCAAGTCGAATGAAAGCTTCAATCTCATCTTTTAATTGGAAGCACTATTTGGTATCGTGGCCATAGTTGCGATGGAACCGACAGTATTTTCTTTTGTCCTTCCCTCGATTTTTCATTGGTGGGGGTCGGCGAAGATAATTCTTTCCTTCAATCTCCATCAAGAATTGTGCATGTGGTGTGGTAAGGAGAGTATAAGTATCGTACTGACTTTTCATGTTAGTTGGTATCGGATTCAGTCGAAAGAAGACTATTTTTTTATTTGGAGCCGTCTGATTCGGTCCAGCAGAAACATCATTCTTCCACTGCTTTTTCTTCTTCTGATCTTTTTCGTTCGATTGGCGCCGGCCAGAAGTGCCTTCTCCTATGCGTATATACTTAGCCACGCGCTCCAAGAGCTTAGCATAGGTCCGGAGGTGGTTCTTGTCCAGCGAATAAGTGAACCGAAAGTCCTGCAGATCCTATTTCATGGCTAAGATGGCCACATCTTCATTAAGGTTTTGGACCTCAAGTATGGCGGCGTTAAAACATGCCATGAAGGCCCGAAGAGTCTCTCCCTCTCTTTGTTTGATTGAAAAGAGGGTATCTGAAGTTCGTAACATCCTCCTGCTAGTACTGAAGTGAGCCACGAGTGAGTCTTCAAACTGCTCGAAAGAGTTGATGCTTTCCAACTGAAGCTTGAAGTACCAGGCTCGAGCTACTTTCCAAAGAGTGGCTAGGAAGCCTATGCACATGAGGGCGTCATTCGCTCCTTGAATCATCATGAGAGTCTTATAACTCTGGAGATGATCAACTGGGTCGATAGAGCCATCATATGGCTCCACTTGCGGCATCTTGAATTATGACGATATTGGTTTCTTTAAGATGCGTGAGGAGAAAGGAGGGGCGGTCTGGATACGGAGACCGTCGGAGGACCCTCCCGTTGTGTCCTCCTGGATCCGGGCCAATCGTCGATCGATTTCTTTGAGCTTTTGCTCATAATTATCGAACTGTCGCTGGCGAGATATCTTAGGCGTCGATCCTCCTGAAGAACTAGTGGAAGAGGAGGTGGTCGAGTTCTAAGGATGTTTTCCCTTATGCTAACTTCGATTAGCGGATGGCAAAATAGAACGTTGTGATCGACGAATATCTCTTCGTGAACAGCGAGGAGATGGGATTTTTGTCTAGCAAAAACGTCGAGATGGTCGTTCCGGTGAAGGGGTGGCAGAGTGTCTCTAGATGCAGTGGCTGTGCCTAGATGATATAGTTTGCATCATTGGACCTTCCACCGCTGCATGCGGTTGCTGTTGGAGGCTGTGAACAGTTTCCATCAGCATTCGGACCTATTGTGTCAACGCAGTCAGTTGTTGAGCTTGCATGTCCGTCGTGACTGTTGGACGCAAAGAGCTTGGTTCCGCCACTAACGACGGTGGAGAGGGAAGTGTTTCTCATCGGAATGACTGGTCGATGGAGTTGGACAGGTTTTGAGCACGAGTCTTTGCCATCAAAAAATTTTTAATTTTTGATCTCGTTCCCCCTATCTGATGCACCAATCTGTTGCGGCCAATCCACCTGTGCTTGTGGTTGAATACTAAGAGACCTGCAAGAAAAGTTCACACTGATTGGAGTTGGCTTCGATGGGGATCCTCCGATGTTTAAGTTAGAGGGATGAACTGATCGAACAAGAAAGTAAAAATAAAGAAAAGAAGTTTGCTCTTGGCCTCCCCTTTTGACTAGCCAGACTACCTCCCTTTTATAGGTGTCAGAGTGATAACTACTTGACACGTGGGTCCCTCTTTTTTCTGAGTAATATGATCATGGGTAAGTAGTTAAAATCATCCACTAATCATCGTGGCCCGCTCTTTCCGAAGATGATTTTGAAAGATCGATAGGGAGTTGGATAGGTTGTTTGTAAAGCTCCCATCGGTCGATCGATTAATTTAAGATCGATCAATCGTCAATTGGTCGGCTGACTTTATGCCGATTGGTCGGCTGATGTTGGACCGATCGATCGTCGATCAGTCAGAAGACTTGAAACCGAACAATAATTGGTCGGATGACTTCGAGAAAGAGCGATTGACAGCTGTTCAGATAATTTTCGGTTGATGGTTAGTCGATTTTGTCAAACTGCACGTCTATTGGATGGTAATGCGTCGGCTTCTCTGTTGTTGTGTTGGTGGGCATCCGTCGAAGATCGGTAATCAGTTAGTTGTAATGCTAGTGAGTCGGGTAGAGGAGTAACATCCCCCAACAGTAATAATACATAAATTCCCATCTTCAAATTAAAAGATGATGCATTCATTTATCTGGCTTCCTTTTCCCATATCAAAAACTTAACTAGATAGGGGTGTATATTTGTTATCTACGAGGTGGGAAAGTCCAATAAAAGAAGTGGGAAATTAAGCTCCATGGAAGGGGTTCTTGTTTCTCCTCTATTTCTGGTTCTCATTTGGGACCGGGGATTCAAAGTCGTAGGAGCACTAATATCTTATATTGGCAGAAAAGTAGAGAAATAATGGCTATCTTTACAAAAGAAAAAATAGATTGGCCAACTCACTCCCAAGAGGTCCCTCTTGGAGAGTCAGAACTGCAATTATAGAGATAACGATATCACTGATGAAATTTAAAATGCAAGTAATAAGAAAAAGTGAAGATGCCATTAGTTAAAAAAGACAAGCAAGGATGTCTTATCAATATCATGAAAAAAATCCTCCTTAGTCAAAAAGGAAAAAGATGGTGATACCATTTCCACGATCTACAACAGTATACAATCTCGATCATCTTTGTTTTTAGTTAATCAATGTTGTTACCTGCTCTGGCTAAAGAACTTCTTTGGCTAAAGAAAATCTCTTTGATGAGTAAAGAAAATCACAATATCTTTCAGAATCCACAACCCCCTTCCATAACGGAGTGCATCCAAAAAAAAGAAAAACTTCCTTCCATAACGGAGGAGGACATTTTCGCAATCAAACGTGGACATCCATGCTCCCTTTTTATAATTGATTAGTATACACACTTTCCAAGTATTTTTTATTCACATATATCCCAAAATTATCGTAGGAGAAACATACCAACAAATATATATATATATATATATATATATATTACGTAGAAATATTATGGTATTGCCATTTTTTAAATTATAGTAGTAATG
The DNA here is from genome assembly GCA_006176705.1 of Cocos nucifera. Lineage (NCBI taxonomy): Eukaryota > Viridiplantae > Streptophyta > Magnoliopsida > Arecales > Arecaceae > Cocos > Cocos nucifera. The sequence continues at coordinate 490,417 of QRFJ01000091.1, read as the reverse complement.
CCACATGTCGAGATAAGCGGAAGAGAAACGTGGAAGAGAGGAAAAGGAAGACTTCTGATCGGAGTCCTTTTTCCTCTCTATTCCAATGAGAACGGAAGATTTTTTCTATAAAAACCCTTTCCATCCCGTAGGTTTTTCATTGTCAATAAATCATCGGAAAAAAAATCATAGTACGGATGAAGCGGGAGGGAGAAGACATCATCGGAGAAGGGACGGATCATCGGCCGGCTTGCAGCAACTCGGTTGCAGTTGGTAAGCCAAGTAAATCTTTCTACTTCCTTTTGTCTTCCACATTATCAGAGAAGACGGGCTGAGCACGGACGAACCGGAGAAAGAAGAAAAATCGAAAAAAAATCGTGGTACGAATGTGATGATTTGATGCTAGGGCGGGGCAGGGAGGGCATGCGGGAGGGGGGCCAGTGGCTACAGGATCAGGAGGACGAAGAAGCAGTCGATCTATGGCGGCTCCGATTTCTTAGCCCCATCCCTTCCTCGGCTCTCTCCTCTATTTTATTCTATTCTCCAACGCCACCACCTTTGCCGAGGGCCGCCCCTGGCGGGACCCATCCATTGTCAAAGAAATTCTCACGACTACCATCGACTAGGGGATGGAGGGGGTGATGGTCTCATGGAGCTAGGGGGTGGTGTGTAGGTTTGTCAGGGCTATGAGGGATGGGGTGGTGGTCGAGCGGAGTCATAAGGTACGCGAGGTTTGTCGAGATTGGGGGATGGGAGGGGGTCTCGTGCTTGCAGGGTGCAATGGGGATGGTGGATGCGGTACGAATGACGGTGGGTGCGGTATGGATGACGGTGAGGTGGGGTCATGGATTATCTGGGGTAGGAAGGCATGGGCTCGGGATGCTATGGGAGGAAGGGAAAGGAAGAGGGAAGGAAAGGAAAAAAAAATTTGCAAAGAGGAATTTTTTTTTTATTATTAATTTAAATATTTATTTCTTGAAAAATTATTTTAAAAATATTATTTTCAAATAATATATTATTAATAATAAAATAATAACAAATTATTTTTATTATTTATAAAATAATATCATTTTACTATTTTTATTAAAATAATATTTTATTTTTATCAAAATATTATTTTTATTAATAATAATAATTTAAATAATAAAATATTATTATTATTAATTAATAGTAAAATATTATTGTTTGATTAATAATAAAATATTATTTTATTATATAGGGAAGAGAGGGAAAAAGAAAAAATAAAATTTTTAAATATTAATAAAATATTAAAATATTAATATATATAATATTAAAATAAAAAATAATATATAAAAAATAATATATAATAAATAAATAAAATGAAATAAAATATTTATTATTAAAAATTTTAATAATTACAATCGCAATAATTTGCTCGTGCAACGCGACGAGTTTGATAATAAAATAAAGAGAAAATTACGGTTACGCCGCCTCTACTTTCATCCTTTTACAATTATGCCCATCAGGTGTCAATGTTGAAGAGGTTTTCTTCTAAAATTACCCGGAGAGCATGGTAAGGTGTTTGGCAACAACTAATAGGATCACACGACTGTTACGTGATCTTCTTGTCCATTCGAGTGGATTACTGCTGAATAGAGAGGGAGAGAGGATAGAGAGGAAAAGAGATGAAGAGAGAGAAAGAGAGAAGAAGATCGCCTCAATGGCCCACTTGGATGGCTTTCAAGCCTTGACCGGCGGCGCTTCCTTTTAGCTAGATTGATATCCCAGCTTTTGATCGGGAATCTCTTCAATTTATTACAGCATGACATGTTAGTAGAAGCTGTGGCTACTTTTATTTGAGCACGAACAAGCTTATCTAGAAAAACAGAAAGCTTGAGAGTGAGCTTGGAATATGCAAGGCTAAAGAATGAGGTGAGCACAAGATAGCAAGGCTGAAGGGAAGTGTATTTTTTTGATGGTAATGGAGCCTGAAAAAGCCACCAAATTTATTCGAGCATCAGAAAATTACAAGTGTGAAGAGGATTACAGGTATGAACGGGATTTCATGTGACAGAAAGGTCGAAGAGAAGGTCTGAAAACAGAAGATCACACAGAGAACCAAAATAGAACACCAAGGAAAAATACAAGGAAGTAGTCTAGAGATGAGAGAGGATTTTAGAGGTCCGTTTGAAGCCTTCTAACAGCTTCCCAAACTCTTCCGAACTCCGGAAATGCTGACAGCTTGCAAAGTAGTGATCATTCGTTGAATAGATTCATGGCATTTGAGGCTACACCGCCGCAAGGAGCATTAGAATTATAGGTTGGGATTTTTTGCTCAAGTTCCGTAGATACCTGAACGATGCTCGAGAATGAAGTACCCATTGTCCGGAGCAAACAGCCTTCCGGATGTCTGAGAAGAGGCTACAATTTGAGAAGAGATGATCGAGGGACTCAGCATTACTGTTATCGATTACACAACCCCCTAAACTCATTCCAAGCTTCTTACCAAGGACGTCTCGAGTGTTTAATTTATTTCTCCAGTAAAGCGACATGAAACATTTTATTTTCAAGGCAGTGAATAGTGCCCAAAGAGTGAGAGGCGAATTTGCGTTTCACGCTGGTGGAGTTGAGGAAAAGATACATGGAGGAACCTGAGTTTCTCAGCCTTCTGAGAATTTAGCAGGTGGGTCGGTTGATTTAATTCCTCTTAAGCGTGAGAGTTGAGGTTTGAGGAGGCAGTAATTTTCCATCTTCGAGTCCTCTGATCGAAAAGCTGTGCTACCGAGCTATTTTTGGGTCGGCTGTGGGAATAGAGTGAGGGGAATAGAACATAGAGAGGCGCTTTAGACAACACATGCAAGTTATCTTTGCCACTGCCAACCATACCGTGAATTCTGTTCCAGAAAGCCGGTAATGCTTGGACTACGTCACGCTGTAAGCTCGAGCATCGTCGAATCAGCCGCCAACCATAAGCAAGTTACACCTTCCGATGTTAGGAAAGCACAACCTGTCTTTTCCAAAGGCCGGAACCATTTAAAAGCATCCACCAACCCCACTTAGCTGGAAGGGAGGTGTTGAGTTGCGTTAAATTCTTGCTCCTGGACCGACCTCATCTTTTTGCATGCACGCAATTTTCCAGTTCACTTTACAATTGAGACCACTAGCCGACGGAGAACCATTTGATAAGGATGCGATATTGATACTGTCATTAAGATAATTTCCAGTTCATTTTATAATTAAGACCTTTTTAATTTTATAAAAAAAAAATTTAAAAATAAAATTAAAAATAAAAAATAAAATTTAAAAGATATAGAAAATTAAATTTAATATTAAGATTTACTACTTAGGTCTTAGCATTTACTTATAATAAAATTAAAAAATAATTAAAATAAAGAATAAAAATTTAAATTATAATTAAAAATAAAAAAAATTTAAATTTAAATAGTCAAAAATTAAAATTTATATTAATTAAAAGTTTAGAATTTAAATACATGAAATTAAAAAAAATAAGAAAATAAAAATTAAAACAGCTCATCTCTAATCTTGGATCGACGTTGGCATTGAGATGATGTAGAAGTCAGCTCTTCTTCGCAGCATCCATTTTCTTGAAGCAGTCTCTAACCCAAGTATGGCTTTAATCTTTATCAAACTCCTTCCCATGACCTAATATAATTGATTTGGAAAGCCTGGGATCCTTTAAATAGAGTTAGGAAGGATGGAGATCTTCTTTGTAGGCAATATGAAACTATAGAGAAGTTTGATCGACAAAATATGAAGAAATCCTGATCAAAATTGGATTAAAATAGCTCCTAGATACGTTCTATTGAGCTCTATGAAATCTGACTGGTAAATCTAGATCAAACGGTCTCAAAATCATCAAAAATGGAGGTATAATAGCCCAAATCAGGTTGGATTTGATTCTGGCCATCCGATCATACCTTGATGGAGCAAATCTGACCATTAGATCACCGTTAGGAGGTTGGATCACCGTCGGAAGCTTTCTGGGCCGTTGGATCTAAGTTTGGAGCGCTGTCGGCCATCGAATCGCGACCAGAGAGAGATGGAGAAACCAAATTAAAACTTGAAACGTCCTGACCGTTAGATCTAGATCGGTATCAATATGGACCACATGACGGTACCATTACTATTCATGTAGACCGCATAGACCGGGCGCATTTGAAGACCGGATCAATCAACATGGGCTTTGCCATATGAATTTACCATTTTATCCCTATACGCCACGATGAATTTTCTATAAACCCTTTAGCAGTCTTGGTCCACCACATGGTAGGTTGTGATTGACCGAAAGTTGCTGAGCTGGCGATCCACACTTGATTTTGTAGACCAACGGGTGGCTTCTGTGGTTGAGTCGGCTTGGATGGCGCGCCGGCTTGGCTTGGCTTGATGAGTCGACTGAGTTATTTTTCTTTTTTATTTTATTTTTTCTTTAAAAATTTATATCTTGTCTGTTTTAGCTCCGATTTGCTCTAAATTTATTTCATTGCGATAAAAAAATTAAGCTCTTTTACTGATAATAATATTTTTTATTTTTATTAATTTTTTAATTAATAAAAATATTAATTTTTAAAAATATATAAATTTAATATTAATTTTTAAAAATAAATATAGATAGATTGATAAATTAATACTTTTATTGATGAATTTATGGTACTTATCACACATTCCAACTTAAGCTTTGCTCATCCTCGAGTAAAGAAAGAATTTAGCTTTAGATATCTTTTAACTTTAGCGTTCTAAATTTTACCTAAGCAGTTTTCAAAATGGCCATTAATGTTCAGTAGAGTATAAGTAAGGTATATCATTGGGATATTAATACTTATCAATATAAAAATTAAGTGAAGATCATCAAATTTTTTTAAATTTTTTTCTAATTTTTTCTATCTTTATCTCTGAATCATCTAAACTTTCATATGAACAAGTGTATTGTTACTTCCGCCCTTCATTTATTAATTTTTTTATTTACATTATCTATTTTTTTATGCGAATATTATTGCTTATTTAGGTAATGAGATTCGATTACTTGATGAAAAACTAATATTTTTTTTTTAACATTGTACCACTATTAAGTGCTTTATCCTCTTAAACTTTCTATTTGATCAATGTAGCAAGTTTTGGGCTAATGACTCCTAAACCAGTTGCCTTTAGGGCACTAGGTATAAAATATCCATTGAATTTACTAGCTCGAATCAAACAAGCTACGCATTAAGACTAGCTTTACAACGAGCTTTCTTATCCTTCCCATCTTTTGACACGAAACTCAATGCTTGCTTAGGCAAAAAAATTTGGTTACTTAGTGAGAAGTATTTAAAAACTATTTTATTTTAATTTTAATTTTTAATTTGAAGAAATGTATATTTATCCTACACATCCATAAAAAAAGTAGACTTTTTTTATGCTGATAGAAAAATCAAAATTTTTCTTAATACTTGGTCGACCCTCAATATCTTATAAATTTTCTGATCCGTGCATTAATTTTTTTTTAAAAATACTTAGTTCAACTTGATTCTTAAGCATAATTGGATGTCTAAATGCTGAATACTGACTTCTTCGAGGACTTAAAAAAAATTTAAAATTTTTATTATTCTTCTTCCTAACTTAATCGACATTATTCTTAATGGAAAAAAAAAGATAAAGAATATAATAAATAATAGAAAAGAATACACCTGACTTAATGTATCCATGGTCTAGTACAAGCCTTTTAAAATTTGACCCTCTCTCCAACTTTATTCAAAATATCCTAAAAAAATAAACTAAAAAGATAAATTAGATGAAAGAAAATTAAATATTGGGTTACCTCCCAATAAGCTCTAAGTTTACCGTCTTCGGCCATACATAATGTAGCTTACCTATCCTATGTCAAATATTGGATTGACAAATTTTAACGATTTTGGATTGCCAATCTCAAAAAGATAATTTATGATCCCTTTATTGATATATTTATTTTAAATTATGGGAATATAATTTATAACCCCATTCTCAGACCCTCGTTTGTCAAAAATTTCTTCTATTTATTCTTCTAAAAAGTTCATGAATTGAGTTTTTGGATTAGGAGTTAAGTTTGATGCACTGGGTACTGGAAAGATGACTAAAGACGGCTTCAGTTTTAAAGGTAAATTAATATGATCTTATTTAAACAACTTCATTAACACTTCATTATATGTTTTTTGATTTTTATGAGAAGAACTGGCTTCTAGGAATGAAGAGAATAGAATTTTAGATTTATAGGTCTCAGATAAATCGTCTATTCTCTTTTCTTCTTTATCTGTCTCATTTAAATTGGAACCAACATCCGTACTAGTTCTAGGCTCAATTCTTCTATATGGTTAGTCTCAGTACTAACCTTTATTTTATATTTTTATTTTATCTAGCATCAGTATTAGCCTCTCTCACCTAATCTCGGTGTGGACCCATAAGAGTCCTATAACTTTTAAATTTAGAAATTATGTTGGTATTTTCTAATTAGGGATTCTTAGGTAGAACATTAGATTGATAATTTGGTCTAGATGGTTGGTAAATAATAGGTAGATTATTTATGAGAATTGGTTAGCTCAGTAGTTGACCTAGTTCTCTTCTCATATTAGATTCAGCTAATTATTCTATTTGAGCTTCTAGCATGGCAATAGATTATTATTGAGTTAGAATTAATTATTGAAGTTGATTAAATCTATCATTAGCTAGATTGCTCTATTGAGGAGATGGGTATGATGGTCGATTATAATATGATGGGTGGGTAAACTAATTAAGCTGATCCTTATTATAGATATAATTTTAATATTGGGTTTGAGCCTGAGTCTATTAGGGTATCAAAAAAAAATTAAGATGGTTCCTTCAATCTAGGTTATATGTGTTTGAAAAAGAATCATTAACCAGCTTGGAGTAGCCTTGTGCAGTTTGAACTTGTTCTTGAATAAAAGATGAAAATTATGCAGCTATAAGACATTCATTCTTATGATGGATTGGGCTAGCACAGATTGAATAAATCTTTTGATAATTAGAAGATGATGTGAATTGTGCAGAAGATTGTTGATTTAGGATTAGAAGTTTGTCTAACTTTTAGGTTAGAAGGTCCACTTTATTTATCATATTCGAATCAGCCTTAGAATTAGATTCTAGATATTTAAATTCATTGATCCCTGTCCGAGTTTGGTAGAAAGATAACAAAGCATGATTAATTAAATTTTTACTCAAGATTTCAAATAAGATATAGGCTTCGTCCTTATTTTTATTCATGAATGCATCCCCACAGGATGCATCTACTATCTATTTATATTGATCTCCTAAATTCTCATAGAAAGCTAGAACTATTTACTACTTAAACAGACCAAGATATGGGCATTTTCTAAGAAGTTTCTTAAGTCTTTTCCATGACTCGTGAATTTGTTCCTTCGAAAGTTGAGCAAATCCAATGATAGCTCGCCTCATGGTGTTGGTTCGACCTATGGGATAAAATTTCTTAAGAAATTTACTTTGCAATTTAGCTCAAGTTTGGATTGGTCTTCCTATTATGCCAAGCCAATACCTGGTCTTGTCTTTTAATGAAAAGGAGAATAGAATTAGTCTAAGGATATCATCAATTAAATTTTAAATTTTTACTATAGAGCAGATTTTTAAAAATTTATGTAGATACTTATAAGAGTTTTTATTAGTGTTTCCATAGAAAGATGGGATCATCTGGATTATAGTCGGCTTGATCTCATAATGGGTAGCATGGATATCAGGTAACTGGATGCAAGTCGATGGATTATAGGTGAAAGAAATAAACTAATCCTTCATTTGCCTAGGTGGTTCTCTAAAATTTTCAGCCATTTGATTATTGGATTTAATATGATTCAACCATTCAATTTTATGGTTGGATTCAATTAGATCAGGTAAAATAATTTTCTACCGTGTATGTACAAGTGTAACCCTAATATATGGTTCAATTTTTTTTTAATTTTATATTATTTCTTTTAAAAAATATTATTATATTATTATATTATTATTTTAGATTTTTAAAAATTTTTAAGAATTTTTTTATTATTTTTTTATTATTATATTATTTTTTATTATTTTAAAAAAATCAATGATTTTTTTAATAATTTTATTATTTTATTATAATTTTATTTATAATTTTTATTTATTAAATTTTTTTAATTTTTTTAATTATTTTTAATTATTTTAATTATTTAATTATTAATTTTTTTATTATTTTTAATTTAGTTTAATTTAATTTAATTTATTTTATTATTTTGAAATAGAAGAGGAGAAAAGAAGAAGAAAAAGAGAAGAGCTCTAAAGAAGAGGTCCTAAGGAGTCTTAGAGCTAAGATGAGAGAGAAGATTAGTTTTAATTAGGTTTAATATTGGTTAGCAATCAAGTTAGGCAAACAATCCTAATTAACGATTATCCTAGATCTAGATAGCTCATAACTGCCAAGATCACCTTTAAGCCCTCCAAGTGTAAGATTAGTCAATCAACTAATCAGGTAAGTGTAAGATTGATGGGAGTTCCTCCATTGCTTGCCTTAGACAATAATTATGCTTAGTTAGATAAGCTAATGAAATTAATTATAAACCATTTTTCTTCGAACCCAGCCATTCCTGAACTACTTTTCTTAGACACCAGTCGAACTGACTAATCCTAATCTGGTCTAACTCTTAGGATTTCTTGTTCTAATGAGCTCAAGTTCCTAGGGCCGATGTCTAATTAACTTTAAAATTAAAGGCTTAGGTCATGCAGAATGCTGATTGGTTGTTTGTGGGCTAAGAAAGAGTGATCAAATTTCCACCATATATTGTTTAATAGGTTGTACCCTTAAGTTGATTTGATATGAATATGCACAAAAAAAATTTTCAAGCAAAAAATTCTATGCAATTTGAACTAGATACATGCAACTAATTAAAGTTGAGATACTCACCTTGTCTCCAGTGATCACCAAAAAGAAAATAAAACTAATATGATGCATGCTCTAAGCAATTAGAGTTTCCAATCTTATCATGAAGTTTTTAATTAGATTTAAGTGGATAATTTTTAATTAATTTAAAAATAAAGTAAATAATAAAAAAATTTAGGGTTTAGGATTGATCTCACGAAATAGGTTTAGATGTTTCCTCCTTATCCTAATTTTTTTATTCTTTTTTTTCTACAAAATAAAGAAGAAAAAATTAGTAAGCACTATTTATAAAAAATTAGAAAATTAAAAATTTATTTATAATTAATTTATAAAAGAATCAAAGAAATCAAAAAAATTTAATGCCCTTGTCTTTTCCGACAACGATGCCAAAAATTTGATAAGAGCATGATGTTGTCGTTAAGACACCGTATTTATCAGCTTAATTCGACTTCTTAAAATAATTAAAAATAGGTAGAAAGCAGTGAGTCAAATTGAATCCACAGAGAAGGCAGTGTTTTAATTTTAAAATTTTTAATTTTATAAAAAAAAATAAAAATAAAAATTTTTAAAAATAAAGTTGAAGTCAAAAAATAAAATTATAAATAAAAAAATAAAATTTAAATAATATAGAAAATTAAACTTGGTACTAAGATATACTAGTTAGGTCTTAGTATTTACTTGCAATAAAATTAAAGAGTAATTAAAATAAATAATAAAAATTAGAATTAGAATTAAAAATAAAAAGCATAAATTTAAATAGCTAAAAATTAAAATTTATATTAACTAAAAATTTAAAATTTAAATATATGAAATTAAAAAGAAATGAATAAAATAATAAAAATTAAAATAGTCAATCTCTGATCTTGGATTGACGTCGGTGTTGAGATGTTGTAGAAGTCAACTCTTCTTTGCAGCACCCGTTATCTTAAAGCAGCCTCTAATCTAAGCATGGCTCTAATCTTTACCAAACTTCTTTCTATAATCGAAGATGATTTTGAAAGTCTGGAGTCCTTTAAATAGAGTTAGGAGGGCTGAAGATCTTCTTTGTAGGCAATATGGGACTATAAAGGAGTTTAATCGACAAAATATGAAGAAATTTTGATAAAAATCGAATTAAAATAGCTCCTAAATGCATTCTATTAAGTTCTATGAAATCTGGGCGTTAAATCTGGATCAAACGATCCCAAAATCATCAAAAACGAAGGTGTAATAGCCCAGATCAGGTCGAATTTGATTCTAGCCATCCGATCGTGCCTTGATGGAGCAAATTTGGCTGTTAGATCACCGCTAGGAGGTTGGATCACCGTCGGAAGCTTTCTGGGCCGTTGGATCTGAGTTTGGAGTGCTGTCAGCCATCGGATCGCAATTAGAGAGAGCTGGGAAAACCAAATCAAAACTGGAAATAACCTTGGCCGTTAGATCTGGACCGATATCAATTTGGACCGCATGATGGCATCATTACTGTTCATGTGGACCGCATAGACTGGGCGCATTTGAAGATTAAACCAATCAGTGTGCGCTTTGCCATATGAATTTACCATTTTACTCCTGTACGCCGCGATGAATTTCCTATAGACTCTTTAGCGGTCTTGGTCCACCATGTGGCAGACCGTGATTGGTCGAAAGTTGCTGAAATGGCAGTTCACATCTGATTTTGTGGATCGATGGGTGACTTCTATGATTGAATTGGCTTGGACGGTTTTGCGGCTTTGCTTGATGAGCCGACTGAGTCATTTTTTTTTAATTTTAATTTTTTTTTTTAAAATTCATATCTTATTCGTTTTAGCTTCGATTTATTTCAAATTTATTTCGTTACGATCAAAAAATTGAGCTCTTTTTATTAATAATAATATATTTTTTTTATTTTTTTATTTTTAATTATTTTTTTAAATTAATAAAAATATTAATTTTTTAAAAATATATAAATTGATTATTAATTTTTAAAAATAAATATAAATTAATTGATAAATTAATATTTTTATTAATAAATTTATGATATTTATCATCATTTCAAAGAAAAAGTCCGGGAGTCAATCCTCTTGGAGACCCAGACCGGTAATCTGGACGGACAAATAATACAACGGGAGAGAGGTGAGAAAAGAGTTTACCAATGTTACACGCACCAAAGGAAAGGACTTCTGATTTCCAAGAGACTGATTTGGATTTAATCCATTGAATCAAGACAGTCCAGTCAGTTTTGAATAGTCTTCTACCGCCCAAAGGGAGACCAAAATGCTTAGATGGGAAAAGAAGAGAGCACACCCTTGAATCAAGAGGGAGGTGGAGCCAACAAATGATACCGAGCTCTTCTCGAAGTCAGTAGAAAGTCCTTCAGCATATTCAAAGCTGAAGAATGGCATTATATTCTTTTTTTGCTCTGGTGAATATAAGAGCATCGTCCGCATACCGAAGTATTTTTGTACACCCTCTTGTTCAAGGAACCCCAAGACTTTCAAAAACACGTTCAAAGGCAGTCTCCTCAAGCATCTTACAAAGGGGGCCAACACCAGTAACGAAGAGGAACGGAGAAAGGGGTCACCTTGCTTGAGCCTACATTTATGGTGAATCTAATTTCCAATCTCACCATTAACGTTGGTTGCCACCATTGATGAGGACAAAAGATTTTGAATCCATCCAATCCACCTGGAAGGAAAGTTGCAATGACACCAATATAAAGGCATCAAAAATACAATCAAAAGCTTTAGAGAAGTCGAGTTTGCAAACCACGCCTTCCACCGAAGCTCTTCCAGAGCAGTGAATAATCTCGAAAGCACAAAGGAATACGCTGTTTGCACTAGGCCAATAAGTGAGTCAAGGAAAGGCTGCAATCCATCAGCAAACACCTTGGAGAAGATTTTCAAGCAGCTATGAATTAAGCTAATCGGCCTATAATTTTTAGTGACGGTGGCACCTTCAATTTTTGGAACAAGAGTGAGAGTGGCGTAATTAATTTTGGCAAGATCAGAGTTGCAATCATGCATCTGTTCGAAGAAAGAAAAGAGGTCACCATTAACCGAGTCCCAGAAATTTTGGAAGAAAACCATGGTGAAACCACTTGAAAGCTGAAGACCCCAGCCTTCATTTCTTCAATAGAAAAAGGGGCATCTAAGGCACCAAGATCAAGGTCCGAGGATGGGTAGATAGCAGGCCAATTAAGTTTCAGGTTTGGGTTGCACCTTTTGCTGAAAATGCCATTGAAATACTGCTTGAAAGCCTTAAGAATGTCATTCCTTTCAATAAACTCACACAGCCTTCATAATGATACTAATAATCCAATTGAATTTTCGGTAAGCATTCATAGATTTGAAGGAGGTGGTGTTATTGTCACCCTTGACTTTAGCTCGCTGTTTCTAATAAACTTCCTCATCCTTGTAGATTCGAGAAAGCTTGGATTTCAACCTTAGTTCAATCTCTGTAGGGGAAAGAGGATGAGCTTCTTCCTTTTGATCCAAATCATGTAGGAGGAATTAGAGTTTTGATTTGTGCTGCCTGACCAAGGATCTCATTGCTGTAGTCCAAGATTTTAGCTTCTCTCTAGTGGCCTTGATCTTGCAAACCAGGTTTGACACAGCATCAACTGAACCAATAGAGTTCCAAGGTTCAATAACGACATTTGATAAATTTTCTTGTGACAGCCAATTCTTGTCGAACTTGAAGATAACCTTTCTCATGGGCACATTTGCAATGGACAGCTTCACTGGAATATGATCCGAACAGGTGTTGGGAAGTGCAATCTACAGGGCATGAGGAAAGAGCTCATCCCATCCCATGGACACAAGGAATCTATCCAATTTTGCTGGAATTGGCGATTCCCTGCAATTGCTCCAAGTAAATTGCCTCCCTTTTAAAGGAAGGCCAATCACATGAGAAGCACGGATGAAAGAAGAGAGCTTTAGATATCTTCTTAGTTTGAGGTGAGCCATTCCTTTCATGTAGTTTGTTGGTTGCATTAAAATCTCACCCAACCATCCAAGGGCCGGCTCGGATTTGCCTAAGTTCGTGCCAGAAAAGAGCCTTCAGGTCAGCATCAATAGGGTCATAAATAGTTGCAAACGTCTAAGAGGCATTTAGAATCTTATCCAACCGATAGACCGAAATTGAGAATTGGCCAATTTCTTTTCTGAGAAGTATAAATCTAGTATCGTTCCAACCTAGTAGGATGCCTCCGACAGATCCAGCAGCTTCTTGGACGACCCAGCTACCAGATGAAGCCCCCTGTTAAAGACCTAAGAGTGGCTGGTGTAAGGTCCTGGAATTTAGACTCCTGAAACCCAACTAATTGATCTGCCTTTCGATGGGGTCGCCAAGAACACAAACATTCCAACACAAAGTTGATATGGGAACGGACAAAACGACTGGATTCTATTTTTTAGAGAATCTTGAGATAGGAATGGGGTCGCCAAGAAAAACATTCCAACACAAAGTTGATATGGGAACGGACAAAACAACCGGATTCTATTTTTTTGGAGAATCTTGAGATAGGAACCGAGGGACTCTTATGCTCTATTTGATATGTTGGATAGATTAAAAAAAGAATGGATGGAAGAGAAATAATGGATAAGAAAGAGGATGGATCCATATTTTCATATATTTGGTGAAATATGAAAGAATGGATAAAAGTGATTTTCTTCAAAAAATTAAAAAAAGGATGGATGATATTTATATAATATTTTTACTAAACTATTCTTTAAAAAAAATATTACTATTATCAATTTATTATACTAATTTATACTAAATAAGTAAATAATATATAAACTTATAATCATTATAATCTATAATTATATAAATAATTATATAAATATTTAATTTTAATTTAGTTTAATTTAATAAATAATTTTAGAATTAAATTATTAATAAATTAATTATATAAATAACTACTTAATTTATAATTTAATTTAATAATTAATTAATACTATACAAATAATTAATTAAAAATAGTAAATAAAAAAAAATTGAAGATAATTTTAGCTATTTAATTATAATTATCAAAATTATATACTAAAATTAAAATAATTAATAATAAAATTTAATAGTATATGATTAATAGTATATATAAAAATAATATGAATAAAAAAGTGAAGAAATATTATAGTTTTGTCAAAAAATTAATAAGGGATAATTTTGTCAATGCAAAAAATTGGTGGACTAAGATAAATGCAGAATTCTACTTTTTCATCTATCCTTCTTGTAATTTTTTGAACCAAACAGTGGATGAAGGTCATCCATCCTTCCAACCTCATCTATCCTCCCTTTTATAACCCTAACCAAACACAGAATAAGATAGCAAAACTAGAGTTCCCATAAAAATAATGTCACACCCCAAATCTAGAATATAACATAGCTATGCTATCAAAGGGTACAGTCCATAATAATATGAAGCCTATTAATCATAATCAGTTAAAATTCATCATAAATAAGATATAATAAAAGATTCAATTTCATCATCCATTAAGTAATTAAACTAAAATTGATTTAGAGCATTTAAATCCAAAATCAAAAATTAAATCCATATCTCAAAATTTATAAAATAATTGACTACAAGTCCATGACCATTCGATAAATTAAATTTTAGCTACAAAACTTTCAAACTTGTTATACAAAATCCTAAGCCTGGATCTACTATCATTCCTAACTTTTTTCTTGATAAAAAAAAAAAAAGATATGAGCTACACTAGCTCAATAATTAAAACATACATTTTCTTATCGGATCAAGCATAAATTTTTTTTATGATAATATAATATTTAGATAATAATTTATATTATAAAAATAAAGTATTTCATAAAATATATTATAAAATAAATTATAGAAATAATCATGTATGCATAAATTATAAAATTTCATAAATATAATTTATAAATTATTTTTGTTAAGTATTCATGTCATATTTTAAAATATTGCTTAGATATTTATACTATGATCATTTTATATCCATGACAAACTGTTATCATAATCAATAAGATATCATAGTTCATATTTATTACTAACTTTATACCCATTAGTATAAGGTCATTTGTTAATTGACCTTATTTTAGTGAGACTGCCACAACAATCTAAAAGTCTTTAAACTATTTATATATTTTCTTAGAATATATACATATATAGGTGAGAAAAATATTAAATGATATAATCAAATTTGTACTTCATAAACAAGTCTCTTTTATAAAAATATTTATTAAACTAATTTTTATAATAATATATATATATATATATTTATATATTAATTTTTTATTTTATAAAAAAAATGAATTCATCGATAAAAGATCATGGTAGAAATAAAAATTTAGAAATAAATAATGAGTATAGGATCTACATACCTCATTCATCCTGAATCATATTTTGTTATGAGGATCGGACAATCCTATTTAAAATATTAAAAATATAATTAATTTTTATTAAATAAATTTAATAAAATTAAATTATAAGAAATAAAGATTATTAATTGAATGGTCGGTTTGACCAGCTGTTTGGGCATCGGGATAATTCAGAGCCTCCTATTTCGGGTCAGATTGAACGATCAATAAGGTTCCTCGGTAATAAACTTCAATCCTAGAGAAAAAAAATGAGAGGGAGACAAAAAAAAAAAAAAAACTGAATCCTCCTCTCTTTTCTTTTTCTTTTTTTTTTTTCTTCTCCTTCTCTTCCTCTTCCTTTCCATTTTTTTTCTTCTTTCTTGGCCGAACAGGGGATGGTGGGGCGTGGTGGCTAGTGGCCGGAGGACCGGCGGCGGGCGGCGGGGCGTGACCAGCTATGGACGGCCGGCGGCAGTAGGCCGATCAGCAGAAAGAAGAAAAAAAGAGAGGCCAAATGGGGCCTTTCTTGACTCGGTCTTTTCGGGTCTCAGCCTGCTTGCTGGCGGCTGGGACTCTGGCTCAGGTAGAGGGCCAACACAAGGGAGAGGCCGAGGTCCTCAGCAAGGGACGCCGGCGATGGAGATGGCCGGAAAATTTTGAAAAGCCTCGGTCAAAACAGGGGTTTCTTTCTTCTATTGATTTCCGGCGAAATCAAAGCTGGCGGAGGTGCGTAGGGCCATAGAAAGAAGCGGAACGGAGAGAGGACATAAGATTGGGGCCTTACCTTGGTTCCAGCGGCATCTTGACTTCGATTTCCAGTGGGCACGAGTCTTGGAAGATCGGCAAAACAGGGAAGAAAGAGGGAGGAAGAAGAGAGGAGGAGGGCCGATGCTTGTCGTGAAGTGCCTTGGAAGGGGAGGGGGAAGAAGTCTTCGTCGTTTTTTTTTTTTTTTAATTTCCATGCCCTAAGATTCGTGCGGCTAAAT
The DNA here is from genome assembly GCA_006176705.1 of Cocos nucifera. Lineage (NCBI taxonomy): Eukaryota > Viridiplantae > Streptophyta > Magnoliopsida > Arecales > Arecaceae > Cocos > Cocos nucifera. The sequence continues at coordinate 474,307 of QRFJ01000091.1, read as the reverse complement.
AGACTGGGTATGCTTCTTTTTGGCTTGATTGAAACCTTCGCTTTTGATCGGCAATCTCTTCAATTCATTACGGCATGTTAGTAGAAGCTGTGGCCGCCTTTTCATGGCACATTCCTTTGGCTTCTGCACATGAGAAAGAAGGCATGAACAAGTTTATCTAGAAGAACAGAAAGCTTGAGAGTGAGCTTGGAATATGCAAGGCTAAAGAGGTAAGCTCAAGATAGCAAGGCTAAAAGGGAAGCGTATTACCTCATATTTGGTGGCATCTTGCCTACTTGTAGGGGGAGTACTGGAACTAATCTGGGATTGGCTACTTGCAGTTGGAGTACTTCGACAAAATTAGCTCTTCGACCATTCTTCTCACCATGAAATAATTCTGGATTTAGAAAAAATTACCATACCTGCCACACACACGATTAACCGTAGGCAGGTGGATTAATAATCTTCACCATCCATATTGGATCGAATGATCAAAATTTTGATTTTGATAAAACATAATTTTATCTTTCGGAGCACCATAAAAAGAAACCTTTCATTTTTTCCAGTTCAAAATAACCAAGCTTAAGTTCAATGCATCGTGGATCTTTTGAATCATTTCTTTTTGATGGTTGGCTAGAGATCAGGTTCAACATGTAGTTAAGCACCATCAGATAAATATGACGTTAATCAATGTATATTATAGGAATAACCAAAATACTTTGGGCCTTGGCTAAATGTAAATACCATTTACTTTTGTTTCTTGGTGGTTGTTGAGTAGCATGATTACCTCCTGTACGTCAATTTCCATTTCCAACTTGTTGCTCGGTAGTTTGGCTGCTTCTTGCGACTCTCTTCCCCTCGCTATTATTTTCCCTTGTTGCTCCCTCCTCGACCATTTTTAGGTGGAACAGCCTTTTATGGGATCTTTCTATTATATGCTCGCCCTTCGTTTTGCTCTGAAGCATTGAAACCTTCAGCAAGCAGCAACAAAACAAGCACAGCACCTTCAGCTTTGTCCCCTGATTTGGCATGAGAGAACTGAAAAGTTTGGCAACGGCTTGATGGCTCTCTTTGGACTTTTCATTATAGATGACTTCTCGTTGAAAGAACAAGTAGAGGGCTCTGTGAAGGATAAAATTTATGGTAGACTTCTTCTGCAGAAAGAAGTGAGAGTTGGGTTCTAATTATATATGCCAATAAACATCGTCGATCTCATCCCTTTCTCAAATCCCTTCTAATTTTATTTTTCTCGCCATGCTGTCCATTGATATCTGACATCTTTTGGCCACCCATCAATCTTCAAATGGAACCTCAATGTACAAAACAAGCATCTGGTTATTTGACCAAGATATGTGAGATGGATTCCAAATTGGCCCCACGGAAGGGACGACCTGATCCTCTACCCCGAGCTTTTCTTGCCATAACCTCTTCAGTGTGCAATCTATTTCTCAGAGCCGAGTACATAAAAACCCTAATTTATTTGGGACGGCCAATTTCCAGATGATTTCGTAGAAGGGCCGAAGCAAATCTCCATGATTAATAAATTTATAGGAGTTGACGGTGAAGTTATCGTTGCTTGTGAGCTTTCACACTGCCACATCTGCAATTTTTTAGAGCCTTGGGTTCCAAAGGTTGAAGAAGGGTCTCAGCCATTTTTTTGTTTCCAAGAGTGTCGAAGGATTAAAAAATTTAATGCACCACCCCCTTTGCTTCTGGTTCCAAAGGGAGGCTACTGAAGTAGTGTTGGTTTTTGTCGCCCCTTTACAGAGCTCTACCAATCGGAAGGAAAGAGGAATAGAACCGACCACAGTTTCCACCCAAAATCAAATAATGTTGATGTTGCCCAATTTGAAAGAGGTGTACCTCCAAAAGGCCTTCGGATTCTTGCTGATGTCTTTTCAAGTAGGGCTCTTATTACAAACTTTCTTCGAGCATACTAGGCATTTCCAGTCTGATAGGTCTAAGATGCCTCGTGCCCTTTGTCAAGCTTCCAAAACAATTTTGTCAACAACGAGAGGTTTAAGTTGTTAATGTTCTTTACACCTAAGCCTCCTTCCTTCTTGTCCCTCCACACACTCACAATTTACAAGACATTTGAAACCATTGATAACTTCTTTTCCTTACAAGAAAGCCCTCTTCAATTGATTAATTCTGCTCATGTCATGCCCTAAGCCTGTTACCTAGGTCAATCACGTGACATGACATAACTGCATGAGTCCTAGAGCGAAGTCCTAAGATCATGCAAGGCTTATAAAATGACTTCATTACTCGAACTCCACAATTAGATCCATCCAAAATTGTCATGTAACTCTAAAAAAAAAAGAAAGAGATGATATAAGCTTTATAGCCCAGTAACAATCTCCCATACTCATACCAATATGAATATAAAAATATTTTTTTAGCGAATATATATATATATATATATATATATATATATATATATATATATAGCTGATAAGAAGATAGTGAGATTCATATATCAATAATTTGATAATTAAATAAAATATCACAATCTATTAAAAACGTCATATAATATCAATCAACAATTCAATTCAACAGTAATTCAGTGAGATTACTTATCATCAATTGGTTATCACAATTTCGATCTTGACAATATTATCATTTCGACACTAGATTAGATTTATTTATGCTTCAGCCTATGGCAAGCTAAATATACATCATGTTTCTGCCCATGGTTGGTAACCACATCTCAACCCATAGCTGATATCACAAATGCTATATTTGACACATGTCGGCTAGTCTGGATATCCTTCAATTAAATATTATTCATTATTTTGATTTTATTTCAGTATTGGATTAGTCACAACTATGCTCTAGTCTATGACAGGCCAAACATACACCATACTAATACCCATGTCCGATAACTATAATATTATATCTTACCCCATGGTTGATACACCATATTTTACACATAACCGACTAGTCTACATTGTACCATTTTTGCCACTGTTAAAATTATGCAAAAATTATGTTGTTCTTTTAGTATTGGATGAATTACAATCATACTCCAGTCCTTTGTAGGCCAAATATAATGCTGCACCCTAGTCCAAAGCTGACTCAGCATATATACCATATTTCTTAAATGGTAAGTAGCTCAAATACCATTCATGCTTCATCTATTATGTTAAAGTGATAATTTAATTTTATGGCATTAGATTAGTTATAGTAATATTCTAGCTCATGATAGGCTAAACACAATACTGCACTCCAGTATAAGATTGATCTAGCATATACATCATATTTCTTGCATGATCAACTAACCTAGATGTTGTCACATCCCATCAATTATGTTATGTTTTTCCTGGCTCAACATGACATCAATAATTAAACATCCATTAATTATAATTCAAGCAACATCAATTCATCAACGCATAATATATATACCAAGATACATAAAATATATATCAATCGTGTAGGTACATCTATATATATAATTTTTTATAATCATGTAGATGATTATATTGAAAAATCCTTACCTTTACCATTGATTGATTCAAACATTATGATCATCGATTTGCTCCTCAACCTATGAACTTAGGGTCTATCTATATTTTGCTCAACATCGTCTTGCCCAGACAATTTCTCACCTACATAGCCAAGCCTCATTGTCAGAACAATTATAAATGTCAAGATCCTTGGTGGAAAATTATAGAAAATTAGGATAGATGGTTGCATGACACTGGCTTAGGACTTTGGATCACACAACAATAATCTAGGACCATTCCTACCTGAACCCACAAAACATCTTTGGTGCATGGCCAAATAAACATGTAGAGAGAGAAAGAGTGAGCAAGAGAGAGAAAGTGAAGAGAGAGAAAAGGAAAGAGAAAAATATTTTTTTTCTCTTTATTTCTCATTTGGTTCTTCTTCTTCATGGAAAACAAGGGAAGGCAAAATGGTACAAAGGCTGGCCGACAACCCATGGTGGCAGAAACAATAATATCTCCAGCCCTCAGCAACCCTAGCATGGCTATGTCCAGCGATGGTGGCTAGCTCGGTGGAAAATAAAAGAAAGGAAAAATAGGGGCGAGGAATAGGGCATCCAATTGGATGACTAATCACTCCAATCCAGTGGGTAATGGTAGCCTTAGCACCATGAAAGAGAGGAGAAGGATCAAAGGCCCTTACCTCATCTCCCGTGAAATCCCATAGCCAGATCAATGGAAAAACCCAAGAACCCTTCACTTAAGCACTTGAATTACAACTCCAATTGTAACATTTTCAAATATGGATGCTATAGATGGGGTAAAGATAGATTTTTATAGCCAAAACTCAGGGCTGATAAAGTGAAAAACAAAGTCCTAATTCCCTCTATCCACTAGAATTGGGGAAGAGGTCGGACTCCTTCCAAGAGTCTGATTTTCTCATCTTTTTTTCTTTAAATTTTTTTTTTAATTTTTGTTTTTCTATGCTTTGAGAATCATGTCAAGAAAATATTAGGCCTATGGAGTCTTTTGGGTTGATCAATAGATCGGTCCCTTACATTCTCTTTCCTCATAAAATAATTTTATCCTCAAAATTAATATACCTCAAATGCTCGAACTTGTGGATATACAACCCTTATCTTATGCTCGAACTCATAAATTATCTCCTTCATTGAGAAAAAGATAATTCAAATCCTCTATCATATTATCCTCTGAGTTAGGGTTAATGTTTTTGACTAAATTCAAAGTAACTTTAACCACTACACTTTCGCTGCACACTCTAATTTAAACCAACCAAATTTCTTAGGGTTTGTACAATAATCTTTGAACTAATAAAGTCATAAATTAATTTCTCAACCTTTTAAATTATAATCTGATATAAATTGTCCATCCAAACCCAAATCTTATAAATTACTTTTGCTATAATCCTTAGTGATCATAATCCTAAGTTTCGATTTCACTTATGTCATGCCCTAATAACCTTTGACACAGTTCTAATGTTAAGATTTGATGCCTCGAATTCGATCCACAATAGAGAAGAACTAGTATTAGCACAGAAATCGGGCTGGCTTAGAAATGGATCGAGCCAACTCGGGCTAAGATCGAGCCGACTCGGGCTAAGATCGAGCCGACTCAGACTGCAGTCGAGATGGCTCTCTCAGGTAGATAGAAAGCAGATGTTCAGATGAGACGCAGTCGAGCCAGCTTGACTTCTGACAGAGCTGGCTCGATAGAGGCGAACAGAACATGATAGGATTTTCTATTTGAACTAAGATTATGATTAATCCAAGAGGTTTACGAAAGTTGCGTATGGACCCTAAGATCCAGCAGTCACAGAGGGCTGCGATTATAATCTGAAGGCTAAAAAATATTTCAAGATTCCATCAAGATTCTGTTCAACTCATATAAAGAGATAAAGCTATGTTAGGACTCCTGTAAACTGTTGGAAAGAGAATTCTCATCTTATTTAAAGACCTGAGGTGCTGTAGAGCATATGTATAGCGTGTGTAGAAAGGTATGGCATGCAAAGAAGCTCAAGTAGCCATCAAGAGGAGCTTGGTAGAGCACCAAGTATATATAGCCCATAAAAGAAAAGCAATAGGTGCATAACATCCGACGTGGAGGCCATGAGGGCAGAGCATCTTGTAGTTATTGAGGGTCTTCTTGAAAAGTCTAAGAGAGCTTTTGTGAGGATAATTTTTAGTTGAGAAAGATTCATGTATAGTGAGTCGAGAGAGGATGTTCTCCTCTTATACTTATTTTTTTCTTTCACAGTGGAGCTTTGCATGTCCCATGGAGGTGAGCCTTTAGATTGATCCACGTGCTTGATTATTATTCTTATTTTATATTTTTTCTTTCTTCCTACCGTAATAATTTAGTACTAAATTCTCAACAAGTGATATCAAAGGAGTTAATATCACAATAATTAGTATTAGAGTCAGATGGTACCGGAGTATAGATTGCAGCAGTGATGATAAAGATTGAAGAATATGAAAAAAATAAGTACAATCAAAATGGAGATCAATAGATTTGATGAAAAGAATAATTTCTTCTTATGGCAAGCAAGGATAAAGGATGTCCTTATCCAATAGAATTTGATTGATACTCTCTTTTATGAGGAGATACCAGCCACCATGAAGGTGAAGGATTGAAAGTGGATCCAAATGTAGGTGGTGAGCATGATCTACTTATACCTAGCAAATGATGTTGTGATCCATATATTTGATGAGACTTTCTTGATGGTGCTGTGGTCGAAGCTCGAGAAATTATACATAATAAAGTTACTCACTAATATGCTATTTCTTTGGAGGCAATTCTACCAATTACGGATGGATAAAGGTCAGAGAGTGCAGGAGCATCTATCCAACTTTCAGAAGATTTTTACCAATCTCCTCAGCATTGATAAAAAAGTTGAGGAGAAGACCAGGACATTAGTATTGCTATCTTCGCTTCAACCCTTCTTCAAGTCCTTGGTGATTGCTATTTTAATAGATAAGAGCACCATCAAGATGGAAGAGGTGACTTCGATAATTCTCCAGAATGAGGTTCTTAGGAGGAAGAATCTAGCTTCAAGCTTAGTTGACAGCAGCTCAGCTTTGATGATTTTTGGAGGAGCATGCGATAAAAGATGAAGCAGAGAGGATCACGAGGAGGACGATCCAGATCCAAAATGAGAGATCATAGCAAGATCAGATACTATTGGTGCGATGAGTTGGGGCATCGAGTCAAGGATTGCTCATAACTCAATGATAGGATGAGGGCTATTATCGCGATGGCCAGTAACGATACAGAAGATGGTGATGATGTCCTTCTGATTACTGATGAGGTATCTACTTCTTTCTTCTAGTGAATTATGGATTCTACTTGTTTCCATCATATATGTTACAAAGAGAAGATGTTTGACTTTCTAGAGATCAGTGAGAGCACTATATTCCTACCAGATGGATCGAGCTCTGAGATCAAGGATAGCGGGACGGTCAGCATGAAGCTCCATAATAGAACAGTGAAGAAGTTGGATGAGATCCGATACATATCCAGCTTTAAGAAGAATCTAATCGCACCGAGCAGATTAGATTCGACTAGCTTTTGATGAAAAGCTGATGGAGAAATTTTAAAGGTCATGCATGAAAGTAGGATGATAATTAGAGAAAGAAAGTATGAAGGACATTACTTCATGGCGGAAAATTCAGTGCGAGGTGGAGCTCCAGGTGGAGATGGATCGAGTACGAGATGAGAGACTTGGAAGAACAACATGCAACATCGCAAGGTGAAGTTTCTATTACCACAGAAGCCTATCCCGAGTAGGTCTCAGGTTAAGAGGATCATAGCCATTAATGAAGGTGGGATTGAGCAGTTGTTCGTATGAGCTTTACAACGATGTTGGTGTGAGTGTGGAGGTTTCTTACTAAGTTGTAAAGCTCATACGATCAACCTCATATTTGCCCATCGATGAGATAGCTGGCGATTGCCCTAAGACATGAGGGCAAGAGGATCCAAAAGCTCTCAAAGTCAGATGGAGGCCGAATGTCGAGTTAACATAAAGATTGTTAGGATTTGACGTCTCAAATTTGACCCACAGCAGAGGAGAATCAGTATTAGCACAGCAATCAGGCTAGCTCAGATATGGATCGAGCCGATCCTCTTAGATAGATAAAAAGTAGATATTTGGATGAGACACAGTCGAGCCAGCTCGATCTTTGATAGAGCCAGCTCGATGGAGGCAAACAAAATAGGATGAGATTTTTTATTTGGACTTAGATTATGATTAATCCAAGGGATCTATGGGAGTTGCATGTGGACCACAGGATTCAGCAGCCACTGAGGGTTGTGGTCATAATCTGAAGGCTTAAAAATATTTCAAGACTCCATCAAAATTCTGTTCGACTCATATTATGAGATAAAATCCTATTAGGACTCCTGTGAACTGCTGAGAAGAGGATTTTCATCATATTTTAAGGCCTAAGATGCTATGGAGCATGTGTGTGGTGCATGTATTAAGATGTGGCACACAGAGAGGCTTAGACAGCCACCAAGAGAAGCTTGATAGAGCATCGAGTACATGCAGCCCGCAAGAGAGAAGTAATAGGTGCATAGCATCCAACGTGAAGGCTGTGAGGGCAGAGCATTTTGTAGTTGCTGAGGGTCTCCTTGAGAATTCTGAGAGAGCTTTTATGAGAGTAGCTTCTAGTTGAAAGAGATTTATGTATAGTGAGTTGAGAGAAGATGTTTTTTTCTTATACTTATTTTTTTTTATAGTGGAGATTTGCATGTTCCGTGGATTCGAGCTTTTAGGTTGATCCACGTACTTGATTGTTGTTCTCATTTTATTTTTCTTCTTTCTTCCTGCCATAATAATCTAGATCCTCAACAAGTGATATTAGAGGAGTTGATATCACAATACCTAAATGATCATAACCTAAGCTCCGATACCATTTCTATCACGTCCCAAGCCTATCACTCAGGTTAACCATGTGACATGGCCATATAAACCCAGAGCAAAGTCTTAGAGATCATGCAGGGTCTATAAGATGGCTCCATTGCTCAAACTCTATGATCAAACTCATCCCAAACTATATATCCTGCATGTCAAAAAGGAAAAGGATGAGGTTGATCGTATGAGCTTTACAACTTAGTAAGAAACCTCCACACTCACACCAACATGAATATAAAAAAAGTTTTAAGTACATATATGTATATAGTTGATATAAAGATAGTAAGAGTCATATATTAAGAATCTAATAATTGAATAATAACCCTACATTTTTGCTAAATACATCATATATCGCCAATCAATAATTTTACTCAATAATAATTCAGTGAGATTATTTATCATCAACTGATTAACATAGTTCTGATTTCAATGATATTATCATTTCGGTACTAGATTAGATCAACTCATACTCCAACCTGTGGTAGGCCAAATACACACCATGCTTCCACTCATGGTTGGCAACCATCTCTCAGCCCATAACTGACATCACAAATACCAAGACATGTCGGCTAGTCCACATATCTTTTAATCAAATACAGTTCATCATCTTAATTTGATTTCAATATTGGATTAGTCATAAGCATGCTTCAATCCATCTAGGACAAATACACATCATGATTCTATCCATAACTAGCAACCATAATATCATATCTCAGCTCATGGCTGATACATCATATTTCGCATATATCTGACTAGTAGACATGTTTTCTTTTTTTTCACTTCTAAAATTATACAAAAATTATGTTTGTTTTTTTGATATTAGACTAATTATAAGTATGCTTCAGCCCATAGTAAGCCAAATACAATACTGCATACCCCAATCCAAGGTTAACCATCACACACACCATCCTTTTTGTATGATCAAATAGTCAAAATTAGATTAGTCATGATCATACTCCAGCTTATAGTAGGTCAAACACCATGTTACATCCTGGTCCAAGACTAACCCAGCACACACACTATATTTTTTTCATGATCAACTAACCTAAAGATCGCTCATATTCCATCAATGATATTAAGTCATATTTTTTCTTAATTTGATATCAATAATTAAGCATCTATTAATCATAATCCAAGTAACATCAATTCATCAATGCATAATATATATATTATTATATATAATATATATATAAATCATATAGGTATATCTATATATTAATTTTTATAATCATATAAATGATTATGTTGAAAAATTCTTATCTTTATCGATGATTGACTCAAGTACTATGAACATCGACCTGCTTAGCCTACGGACTCATGATTTGTCTGTATTTTGCTCAACACTATTTTACTCAAATAATTGCTTATGGGGCTAGGCCTTATCATCGGAACAATTATAAACGTTTAGGATCCCTGGTGGAAAATTATAAAAGATGAGGATAGATGGTTGCATGACATTAGTCTGTATCCTGGCACGGCATCAATCTAGAACCCCTCCTATCCAAACCCATAGAACATCTTTGGACCATGGCCAAATAAACATGTGCAGAGAGAAAGAGTGAAGAAGAGAAAGAAAGTAAAGAGAGAGAAAAGGGAAGAGAAAAAGACTTTTTTCCGCTCTTTCTTTTGTTCTTCTTCATGGAAACTAGGGAAGGCAAAGTGGCTATTCAAGGACCAGGCATACCCCAAGCAGCAACCCATGGTGGTAACGGCAACCCATGGTGGTAGCAGCAGCAACATATTTGGCCCTGGACAACCCGAATATGGCCATGTCCGGTAATGATGGCTAGGTCAGCGGAAAACGAAAAGAAAGGAAAAATAGGGGAGAGGAACAGAGCATCCAATCCAGTGACTAATCACTCTAATCCAGTCAACAATGGCAGCCTTAGCACCATGAAAGAGAGGAGAAGGATCAAATGCCCTTACCTCAAGTCCAGCAAGATCCTGTAGTTAGATCGATGGAAAAACCCAAGAAATCCTTCACCTAAGCACTTGAATCACAACTCCAATCGAAATATTTTCAAGTGTGTACGCTAGAGAGGGAGTGAAGATAGATGTTTATATCCAAAATCCGGGGTTAATAAAGTAAAAAACAGAGTCCTGGTTCCCTCTATCCACTAGAATCAGGGAAGAAGTCGGACTCAATCCAAAAGTCCAATTCTTCCCATCTTTTTTTTTTTTTTTGGTTTTTCCATGCTCTAAGATTTGTGTCAAGGAAATATTAGGCCTGTGGAGTCTTTTGGGCTGATCAATGGATTGCACCCTTACAGTTCATTGTTGAATGGGGAGCATAAAAATAGATATGAAGTAGGAAGATAAGAGTAGTAAGCATCGAATTGATCAAAGTAATTCTACCACTTGAACTAATAATTTTTGTTCTTTCAAGAAGTCAATCTAGAACTAGTTATTTGGATCCTTCTTAGAAGGCTTTTACCCTTCCAAGAATGTGGTCTTGATTCACATGCTGCAAAGTGCATCAAAGAAATCATACTAAGTCTTGTTTAAACATGGATTGATGTTTAATAAACAATGTTCTTAGCATCCACAAAAGCAGGAAAGTTTGACATATATTCCTCTTTAACCTAGTTAAGAATATTTAATCATCTTGTCAATTTCTTTCTAACTTAAAGAGGGATACCTCAATTTGCTCAAACATAAATTTCTGATAGAACTTTTTATTTCATAACTAAAAACTTTTTGCTTTTGAGGCCTCTTGAGAGAAAAAAAGAATGATAGAAATATAGCTACTGAGCAATACATAGTATAAACTATATAATTTGTAATTCTAAATTATTTATTTTAATAAAAAATCTCTAAATATATGTAAATTAAATTCCAGATAGTTTGAGTGTTGGTAAACTATTAATCAAACTAAAACATGATACTATACCACCGAAAAATGGTTAATTTTATTTTTATTTGATGCATAGATAAAGGACATAAAGAATATGTAATTTTTGGTTTTAGTCAATGTTAATGTCATATATTATAGTGAACGCTGCTGATTTTCATATTGAGAATTTCTTCATAATTTTTGTCTAGGTAGTATTTGAAACCAAATCCTCTTAGAAGCATTCCATGCTAACTCTCCCTTTATATATGTAAACCGTTTCTTATTTGTTGAATTAGATGGTTGTTTTAGGCATCATTTTACCATTGTTTCTGTTTCCTGCATCAGTTTTACTTTATGAGAATGATTGCATATTCACTTTTAAGAATTTGAGGGAGCATTTAAAGTACAGCAAGTGTGATATCACTTTATGGTAGGTATAAGAACATTTATAATGTATTTGTGGGGGCATGAAAGATAATCTTAAATTGATAATTCTTGCTTATTTTATAAATTAATTAGTTAAATATTTTTTAAAAAATCTTATTTTATAGAAATGATAATTTTATCTAAATAATATTTATTTAAAAAAATTATAAAAATAATATATTTTTTAAATTATTTATTAAAATATTATCTAATTTAAAGTCGCTCGTGTTCCGCTGCTCTCCACGTTCCCCCCTCCCCCCACCACACCTTGCCCCTCTCTCGATCCTCGCCCATCGAGGTGGGATGGGGTGGGGCAGGAGGCGAGGTGGGGAGCGGCAATGAGGATCGATAGAGGTCGGAGCGGTGGAGGGGGGGTGAGGAGGTGGGGAGCGGCATCGACAGGGATCGAGAGAGGCCGAGAGGGGAGAGGGGTGGGATGAGGGGGATGCGTGGTGTAGAGAGGGAGATAGGGAGTGGCGACGGGGGCCGAGGGCCAAGGGAGGCCGAGTGGGGAGAGGGGCAGGATGGAGGAGGGGATGCAGGGAGTGGTGGTGGGGATCAAGAGCCAAGAGGGAGAGCGGCAGGAAGAGATGGATGGTTTTTTTTTTTTTTTTTTAAGTGACGAAGAGATAGGGGTTTAGTCAACAGAGGAGGGAGAGGTTTATTTTTTTTAATAATTTTAACTCCTAAATCGTCTTATGATAGAACGACTCACAGAGATGCTCTATGATAGGATGATTATTACGTGGCAAGCCGGCAAACTTGAGCAGTATATTTTTGACCGAGTCGGTACATAAAATCGCTTTTTCAAAGGAAAACTTTAAGTTAGACAATATTTTGATAAATAATTTAAAAAAATATTATTTTTATAATTTTTTAAATAAATATTATTTTGATAAAATTATTAAAATAGTATTTCAACTATTTTTCAATACTTCATTATCAGGCAATTAGGTTCCTATTAGGATTAGGGTGCCAACATATCAACATTTTTCATTCCATTAGGACTAACATAACCTGCGACCACAAAAGGCCAAAGAGCCTCCCTCCAAAAAAAAAAAAGAAAAAAGCCACAATAATAATAATAATAATAATTATTATTATTATTATTATTATTATTATTATTATTATTATTATTGAGGTATAAGTGGGGAAAATGCTTTTGGCCCAAATATTAATAAATTTTTGGAAAAAATTATTAAAAATAATACAAATCATAAATATTATAATACTCTTGCATCATGGCTTCTACTATCTTTTTATCTATCGAAAACACTTGAATTCAAGCAAATTTATGTTAGGATTAGTGGTGCTTCTAAGCATTGGGAGGTCATCAGAGGAGTCAGAATGTTGGCTGTGGAAGATTAGGATAGGTGTGGTCCTAGAGTTAGAATTGATTTTGATTTTAGAATGGAGGTTCAGCCCTCCACGATCACGAGGCTTTGATTTATAGGTTTTATGGAGGTTACTCAGAGTTTGGACTAGATTTGGATCCATGGGATTGAATGTATGATCAGACTATGAATATACATGGATTTGGATGAGTGCATTCGGATTGGATTAGCTCAGAAAGTTTTTTATGGATTAGGATTTTGGCTCATATATAAATATATATACATGTATATTGTAAACTCTAGAGTAAGAGAAAAAAAATTAATAAAATAATTTTTTCTCATATTTTTTTTTTTAATTTTCATATGCCAAAGTGTCCTAAGGGTGCACCTCAAAGCTTTAAGAAAAAAAAAAAAAAAGGGTGCGTCCAACTTCTTTTTTAGCTTCAACAACGCCGAAGGATCCTGGCACAATAATTAGTATGAGAGTTGTTGGTGCAGAAATTGATCGTCGCCGGAGGTAGCCGAAGTGGAGGTCGATGGGGTCGCCGTCGGGGATCTGCAAAATGAAGTCCCGTCCGGAGCCGGTGGGAGGTGGCTTCGGAAGGACCCTCTGACGGTCAAGTCAGTTTTTGGCCAACAAGAATAGAGTTCTCGGGATGAGTTCCGGAGCTCGAAGAGGAAGACGGGAGCCTAGAGATCAGAGTTTTTGAGGGTAGAGATTGATGTATCCGGAGGCGGAGCTTAGTTGATGGTGACGGCCATACCGCCTGGTAGAGAGTCGTTGGGGCCGTATGGAGTTCGGTACGGAGAGGAAGGCATCATCCGGTGGATCGTGAGAGCCATACTGGCAAATCATGGGCCGCATGGAGTTCGGTACGGAGAGGAAAGCATCGTCCGGTGGATCGTGGGAGCCATACTGGCAAGTCATGGGCCGCATGGAGTTCGGTACGGAGAGGAAGGCGTCGTTCGGTCTTGTTGCAGGTGACAGTTCGTCCAGAGGAGTTCGGACTTGTAGGAGAGTTCGACTGAAGGAAAAGCTCGGGAGGAGTTCGGCCGTAGAGAAGTTCGTAGGAGCTCGGATGGCCGAACGGGTGTCTGGGAGGAGTCCGACTCCTGAAGAAGTCCGGCCGCTTGGAGTCCAAGGAGCTCGGCCGCTAGGCAGTTCGACCAGCGATAGGAGTTCGGTCCGAAGCCTGGGCACTGGGGAGTTCAGCCGCTAGGCAGTTCGACCGGCGGTAGAAGTTTGGCCCGGGGCTTGGGCGCTGGAGAGTTCGGCCGCTAGGCAGTTCGGCCGACGGTAGAAGTTCGGCTAGACCAGTGCGCTGAAGCTCTTCTGTGACCTCTGGTTGCATTAGATTAAGCATCGGACTGAACTTCGATAGGAGTGGAATTTATCTCCAATAAGAGCCATCCTAACGAGGAGGGTGAGATCCAGTTACAAGGATTCATCAGAAGAACACAAAAAAAAAAATATCTTGAGAAGGCCGGCAGGACCCCTTTTTTTCCTCTCGATTGGCGGCGGTCGGTGATAGGCCACCGATCTCGGGCCTAGTGGCCGATCCCAGCGATTGGCCGCCGTTCCGACGATCTGGTGGTCAATCGTGGCATGCGATGGAGTTTCCACAGGCGGGCGGTCTGGTGGCGAACGCGTGTAAGATGTCGAGATCTGGAGGGGGGCGGCACGACCATCTTCTTCTCCGGGGAGGAACATCGCAGGCGATGGCGGCATCTTAGGCAGTGGCACACGGTAGCGGGCACGCGTGCGAGCAGCGACGACCAACCGGCGGTGGTGGCTAGTGGAACATGGCAGGAAGTGCGCGTGCAGTGGAGAGCCGGCCTGGGGAGCAGGGATCCAGTGTCGGAGCAGGCACAGGGAAGAATCCAGCGTGGAGGCGCATGGATCTGGCACGGTGGAGCAGGGATCCGACGAGGCGACGCCCAGATCCGGTGATGGCGGGCTGCGAACAGTAGCAGTGACATGCCGCGGTGGTGTTTCGGCAAGGTGGCGCCTAGATTCGGCAATCGCGAGGGCAGAGATCGACCGAAAGGATTTTCTGTCCAAGGCCGTGGCCAAGGCTGGCGGCAGGGGCGTTGGAGAGCCTGTGGACACTCCGCTCCGAGGCGCATGGATCCGGCCTGGCAATCCGATCCGATGGTGGCAGCGCCCAGATTCGATGGCGGTCGCACGGATGAAAGTTGGTTGGTGGCGATATATTCGTCCTAAAAGCTAATTGGCTAATACTTATAATATATTTTTAAAAATAAAATTATAATTTTAATTATAAATAATAAAATAAATTATTTTTTATCATATATATGTATTTAGTGTCTGTGATATATTTTTTTAGTTAATGATAATAATAATTTTTATTTTCAAGAGATAAAAATTTAAGATAAAAATTTTCATTTATTAACTTATAAAAGACTTCTGATCGTAGGATCGTCATGAGAATGATGATTGATCCAAAAAGTTAGTGTACAATCGTTTCTTCATAGTAGATGAGTCTTGAGTCTATGGTGTAGAGACACCGAAGTAAGAGTACAAGTACTCGTTAGAAAACGAGGATACTGTGCATGACCACCTCGAGTAGTCATAAGAAAGTCTATCTTCTCGTCAATGACTGACTCAAAACTATAGTAGGTGTGTCTGGTTCTTTGACTTGAGGTGCATTGGCAGTTCACCTTGAGGATGTTATAATTTGACTATACCATAACTCGGTCTCCTAGCCATTTAGAACCTTAAGGTGTATGTTGGCTATAGCATGTTCATTGTAGAAATTGGATTGCACCAAGATTGAATCTATCTACCTCGATGGATGAGGAGCAGCCCTATGATGATCATGAGAATCAAGTCCATAAGCCCATGGCCATGGCAGAGAGTGAAATAATAGAAAGAGTTTCTATTAAGATTTTCACATCGGACTTGAATCGAATAATTAAATCATTTGATAGAAATTAGGGTTTGACGAGTTCATCTTAACCCTAATCTGATTAGGGCTCAAGATAGAAAACTTAATCACACAAAGTAGCTGCACCAAGAGGTTCGTTTTCAGTTTTGATGGGTTGCCACCATATACTGCTAGGTGTTATTGGTGGATTTTGGGAGCAATTAGAATGATTTAGATTATCGATCATTTTAGTTGTCTGAATAAGAAAAGTTCTGATCCAATGAAAGAAGTTTCGATGATGTCGATGATGGAGATGATGACATATCCTATTACCATACAGAACTGAATCTAATTGAATCACACAAACAATAATTTAGATCTGGATATTATCAATTGGACTAATCCAGTTCAATTGATTTGAATTAGATTCAAGAAAATCGTGCTAGCACACGATTGAGCCTAACGTTCTCCTTCTATTATCATTAAAAGTTATCTCGACTGAGCCAAATGTGTTTGTGCTCACTCAAGTACCTTTACTTGATCTGACTAGAGCTTGTCTAGGTCAGAAAAGGGTTGTCTTAATTTATTAGATAAATTTGAGACAACATCTATCATTTTTTGTCATCTGCTAATTCTTGTTCTTTGACTTTGGTCAAACATTGACCTTTGACCCTTGGACATCTGCCATGTGTCATGCACCCATAGGAGAGACTTATTGACCAAGTCCACCTACCATTTGACAAGCAAATGGAGGGTGCACGCCTAGGATGGCGTGCGCCTCATGTGGATAAGCACTGGAGTCCCATATGGATGGGACTCTAGGTTGCTTCTTGGATTCAACTTAGGTGATCCTTATCTATAGACTTTGACCAGTCTTAGGCACCATCTAAGGATGAATCTGTGGAGCTCTCATCTGATTGGATCAGATGATGTCATCCCATCAATCAGATTTAGATCTGATTGTACGAAGCAACACGATTGGCCGGGATGATGCAGCACTGCATGGCGCAGCAGGATCTATAAATAAACCCTATTTGCGCCCAACTTTGAGAGAGTTTCTCTTAGCCCATGCGCTAAGGCTACCCCTCTTCCTCCTCTATGTCATCTTCTAATCCTCTCTCTCCTCTCCATGCCCAAGAAAGTTGGACTTCAGTTTGATGCGATCCAGGTATGAAAAGGCTGATGAGAAAGGAAGAAGGCAGCACTACTGCAGAGATGACTGCTGATCCTCAGAAGGAGTTTTGAAGATCCTTCAAATCAGATCTAGATCTGATTTTTAGAGATGTGATAAAGAAGAAGAAGATCTTCAGATCTAGCATGAGTGAATACCGGTAGAGGCTAGGCGCTTGCATGGCTAGATCCAGAACCTCAGGCAATTATTAGAATCATCAAAGGATAATCAGATTACCCAAAACCAAGATAATATTAATTTAGATTTAATTTAATTTAATTTTTTTATTTATCAAATCATAAAATTAGATTTGAAAAGTGTTAGATCTTATTTAGATTTAAGAGAAAATTTTTGAAATATGCCTCTCGATCCAATCAGATTTGAACGAACCTGATCCAAAAAATCTGATTTTTTTCTTCAACTGGTATCAGAGCTAGGTTGCATAAAATCCATTTAGATCTGATTTAATCTGATAAATTAGTGATTTCAAATATCACATGAGATGTAATTAGATTTGAAATCAAAAAATTAAAAAATTAAAAATAATCAATCTAGATCTAAAATGTATGAGATAAATAACTAGACTAGGAATAGAATTATTTTATATGTAGTCTAGTATAATCATAATTTTTATTTAATTAATTATAATTTTAAGATCTATTTATTTACTATTTTTTGATCATATAAATATTATAATTAGATCTAAAAATAGAAAATAAATTAAATTTAATTTATTTATATGAGATATGATAGTTGCATGTTTAGACTAGTTGTAAAATAGTTCTACAAAAGGTCTAAATTAAATTTTGTTTGATGTGATCAAATTTAAATTTAATTTTTTAGATGATTATGAGATAATTTAGATCTGAAAAACATGCATGATATGATACATGTGATGTATGCAAAATATATTTTAATTAGATCAATTTTTATATGAGATATATGCTTAGATCTAATTAGTCTTGTAGATTAGTTGTATTTCTGATTAAGGCATTCTCCTTGGCCGTCCGGTCATAAGAACAAAGTAGGATTTAAAGATACTCTTCTCCCATTCGATGGGATATTCTTATGATGTGTAGGGGTGCTATACGTTCGTCCTTAATCAAAAATTGAAAATTTATTTTCTGCAAAATCCTAGATCCTAAAATTCTAGGATCTTATTTACATGTTTTGTTCATTAACCTTAAACTTAATTAAGAATTAAGATTATGAAATATATTAGATCTAAAATTGAGAATTTTCAGATTTAGGATATGTTCATAAAATTGGGTTAGATCTAGCGGTTGATCAAACTGAATCAAGAGTTGGTTAGATGGGATCAACACTGCTAAAATTGACCAGTCTAATAGGATTAAGTTTGGGTCAAGATCGAGTCACATGAGTGATCGATCAAGCTAAGACCTAATTAGACTCAGTGGTTAGAGTCTGGATTGTAGACTAACCCAATTGGTTCTGGCTCAACAATTTGATGTCTAAGGTAAGTTTGGCAGATACGATCAACTAATTTTTAATTGGGAGCTACTCGACTCGAATGCATTCTTGTCGAGTTAATAGCATATCCCTTCCACCAGTCTCACTTACCTGACCATGTTTGTTGGCTCAGTCCTGATCTGAGGTGGTCAATAATCTGAGCTAACCCATGCCACTAGGTTAGTTATAATGGTTATGACTATGTCAAGTCTAGTTTAATGAGACCTAAATCAAATCTTCCTAAGAAAAGATTAAGTCTAAGGTCTTCCACCATTGTAGATGTGCGGGCCCTTTTCGAGGTTGATTGTTCTCGACTGGTTATAGTGGCTCAGTTGCACTGAAAAGATGCAACCATGTCTATTAGGCATTGCATGCTATAGGCTGGAGGATGGATTGGGCTCAATATTTTAGATATGGTGAGAGACTCAATTAGAAATCCAATCTATACAAATGGTGGGTCTGACTTAACTAAGGAGTGGATCAATATTTCGAACACGGTGAGATTCATGAATTAGAGATCAAGTTTGGGTGCATCATGATTAAAGAATCATTGAACAAGAGTTGTTCACTCATTGGCTAATCCATCATCAATAACTATTAGGTGAGGTGATAAGTCAGTTGGTGGGATCGCACCACCCACTAGAAATCAGTAATCATGAAGATTTTTGCATCTCTATAGAGGAAATGTAGGGATCCAAGAAAATAGTGGAGGTTAATTTATTTAAAAATAAAATTTTTAAATAAATTGGTTAAGTCTTAATTACAATATCTAACTAGAAATTTTGACTCTCTATAGAAAAATGTCTGCATCCAACCCATTAGTATGAATCCTGGACACCCATAGACTGATCGGATCAAATTATAAGGATTGGCTCCGAAACTTCAAAATCATTTTAGGTTTTGAGAAGTTAACTCATGTATTGGACCAGGACCCTTCCATCTTACCAGCTTGTCCAACCGTTGAACAGAGAGCATCTCTGGATAAATGGATGGATGAAGATAATAAAGCCAGATACTATATATTGGGCTCGATGTCTAATGAACTTCAGCGCCAACATGAAGATATCAGGACTGCTCGCCAAATATTGGCTCACCTACAGAAAATGTTTGGTGAACAAAGTCGCACAGCCAAGTATCAAGTCACTAAATAACTGTTCAAGGCAAAGATGCGTGATGGGCAGTCAGTCCAAGACCATTGTCTGATGATGATCAAGAACCTGGAAGAGTTTGAGAAGCTTGGAGTGAGGTTGGACTTGGATTTGCAGAATGATATAATTCTACAATCCTTGACTGATGCATATGGGCAGTTCATCATGAACTACCATATGCATAAACTTTAAAATTTCTTGGCCGAACTTATGAACATGCTGGTTACCGCTAAGCTTTCCATGAAAGATTCTAAAGGCTCAGTGCTTGCTATGAAACAGACTTTTTCCAAGAGAAAGTCTGCGAAAAAGCAGAAGATGGAAGGAGGAAAGAAAAAAAAGATAGAGCTGAAGAAGAAGGCCGCTGACAAAGAAAAGTGTTTCCATTGCAACAATGACGGCCATTGGAAGCGGAACTATCCTACTTACTTGGCCACCCTAAAGAAGACGGAGGTAGGTCTTTCTAGAGGTATGCTCGTTATTGAGTCTAATATTACGATTTCTTCTACATCCAGTTGAGTGCTTGACTCTGATTCTAGTGCTTACTTGTGCACTTCTATGTAGGATCTTGAGGATAGCAGAAGGCTGAGGGATGGTGAGATGATCCTGCACGTCGAAAATGGAGCAAGAGTTGCTGCCATAGCCGTGGGAACATACCTTCTTTAACTATCATCTGATTTAGACTTAGTGTTAAAAGACTGTTATTATGTGCCTGCAGTAAGTAGAAATTTGATTTCTATTTCTTGCCTTGCACTAGAAGGCTATGTAATTAGTTTTCTTAAGAACCATTGTAATATTCTTTATGAAAGAAATAAAATTGCAAGTGGTTTTCTTATTAACGATTTTTATCAGTTACATATTGATGTATCTATTTTTAATATCGAGGAAAATGTGAATACCATGAAACGATCTAGGGATACTCCAAACGATAGATATCTATGGCACCTAAGACTAAGTCATATAGCAGAAGATAGGATTAACAAATTAGAGAAAACTGGGCTATTGAGTCCGTTGACTTTCGAGTCATATCCAATTTGTGAATCCCATCTTCATGGCAAAATGACTAAGCTCCCTTTTGTAGGACATGGAGAAAGGGCCATAGATCTTCTTGCCCTAGTACATACTGATATGTGCAGCCCATTTGATGTGTCGGCTAGAGGCAACTTTATCTAGTTCATAACCTTTACCGATGATTTATCCAGGTATGGGTATGTGTATCTTATGAGACATAAGTCTGAAATTTTTGAAAAGTTCAAAGAATTCAGACATGAAGTAGAAAAGCAAATTGGAAAATCCATTAAGGTTCTTCGATCAGATCGAGGAGGTGAATACCTTAGTCGGAAATTCTTGGACTATCTTAAAGAAAATGGCATAGTCTCTCAATGGACTCCACCAAAAATACTTCAACTCAATGGAATTTCAGAATGGAGGAACCGGATCCTATTAGATATGATCCGATCCATGATGAGCTTCACAGACCTTCCTGATTTTCTTTGGAGATACTGTTTGTTAACTGCAATATACTTACTGAATAGGGTTTTCTCTAAAACCGTTCCTACCACACCGTATGAGATATGGCATGGTAAGAAACCAAGTCTGAGTCATCTCAGAATTTGGGGTTGTCCGGCTCATGTCAAAAGACAACAAGCGGACAAGTTAGACTTTAGGTCCTTTAGAGCTCGATTTATAGGATATCCTAAAGAGTCATTAGGATATTATTTCTACATTCCAGAAGATCACAATGTGATTGTGAGTCGACATGCCATCTTTCTTGAAAAATAGTTTATTCAAGATAGCGGCATTGGAAAGCAGATCAAGCTCGATGAGAAAGTCTCACAAGAGCAACGAGCTAAGGACCAAATGGAACCAAATCAGGTTGAGCCAATCCAATCACTACCTCCTCCACCTCGTAGATCGAAAGGATTTTCCATCCTCCTGAGAGGTACTTAGGTACTATTTCAGAGGATGTAGAGAAAATGTTCCTCGTAGGTAATGGGGTTCATGGTGATGATCCCAAAACCTATAATGAGATGATATCAGATATCGACTCCGAGAAATGGTTAGAGGCAATGAAGTCAGAAATTGACTCGATGCACTCAAACCAAGTCTGGACCTTGGTAGATCCACCAGAAGGTATAGTACCTATTGGGTGTAAATGGATCTACAAGAGAAAGATTGGTGCAGATGGGAATGTGGAGACATTCAAGGCTAGATTAGTGGCAAAAGGTTATAGTCAATGCGAAGGCATTGACTATCAGGATACCTTTTCGTCAGTAGCTATGCTAAAATCCATTCGCACATTGCTTGCTGTTGCAGCCTATTTCGATTATGAAATATGGCAAATGGATCGTAAAAATGACATTCTTAAATGGATATCTTGAGGAAGATATCTATATGGAACAGCCGCTAGGTTTCACATCCAATGATGATGATCACAAGGTTTGCAAGCTGCAAAGGTCCATATATGGACTTAAGCAAGCATCTCGGAGCTGGAATACTCATTTTAATGATGTGATCAAAATATTTGGTTTCATCAAGAATGAGGAGGAGTCATGTGTCTTCAAAAAGATCAGTGGGAGCGCTAGTTGTCTTCCTCGTATTGTACGTGGATGACATCCTCCTTATTGGAAATGATATTTCCATGTTGACCATAGTTAAAATGTGGTTATCTAAAGAATTCTCCATGAAAGACCTAGGAGAAGCATCCTTTATTCTAGGAATTAAGGTCTATAGAGATAGACCGAATAGGATGCTAGGACTTTCACAGAAGATGTACATAGAGGAAGTGCTAAAGAGGTTTAGCATGGAAAACTCTAAGAGGGGTTTAGTACCCTTCAGACATGGCATTCATCTTTCCAAGAAGATGTGCCCTAGCACACCTGAGGAAATAGAACGCATGAGCAAGATCCCTTATGCTTCAGCAATAGGGAGCCTCATGTATGCCATGTTATGTACACGACCTGATATAGCCCATGCTGTGAGTGTCACGAGCAGATATCAGTCAAATCCAGATGAAGAATACTGGACTTCTGTGAAATGTATCCTTAAGTACTTGAGAAGAACTAAGGATATGTTGTTGGTCTTTGGTAATGGAGAACTCCAAGTCCAGGGGTATACAGACTTCAGATTTTATGTCCGATGTAGATGATCGAAAGTCGACATCTGGGAGTCTATTTGTATGCAATGGTGGAGCTGTCAGTTGAAAAAGTTTCAAGCAGACAGTGATAGCAGATTCCACCATGAAAGCAGAATACATCGCTATGTCAGAAGCTGCAAAGGAGGCATTCTGGTATAAGAAGTTTGCCGCAGAAATTGGAGTGATGCCATCAGATGCCATTCCTCTGTACTGCGACAACAATGGCGCCATAGCCCTTGCTAAGGAGCCGAGGTCTCATCAGAAATTCAAGCACATCGAGTAGCGATACCACCTCATCCATGATTATCTTAAGAAGGGTTACGTCGAGGTCAAGAGAGTCGACTCCACAGACAATGCGGTGGACCCGCTTACAAAGCCATTAGGCCAGTAGAAGATCGAAGCCCACCTTGAGAAGATGGGACTAAGATTTATTGCCAATTGAATTTAGGTCAAGTGGGAGTTTGATAGATATGTGTGCCCTAGAAGCCAGAATTGGCTGACACTTATAATACACTTCTAGGGGCAAAATTATAATTTTGATTATAAATAATAAAATAAATTATTTTCTATCACATATGTGTATTTAGTGTCTATGATGCATCTCTTGAGTTAATGATAATGATAATTCTTATTTTCAAAAGTTAAAATTTTAAGACAAAAATTTTTATTTATTAACTTATAAAAGGCTCCTGACCGTAAGATTGTCATGAGGATGGTGATTGATCTGGAAGGTTAATGTACAATCGCTTCTTTATAGTAGATGAGTCTTGAATATATGGTGTAGAGACACTAGAGTGAGAGTATAGATACTCGTTAAAGAACAAGGGCACTGAGCATGACCACCTCGAGTAGTCATAAGAAAGTCTACCTTTTTGTCGATGACTGACTTGAAGCTATAGTAGGTGTGTCGGGTTCTTTGACCTGAGGTGCATCGGCAGTTCACCTTGAGGGTGTTATAATTTGACTACACCATAACTCGATCTCCTAGCCATTCGGAATCCTGAGGTGTATGTTGGCTATAGCATGTTCATTGTAGAAATTGGATTGCACCAAGATGGAATCTATCTACCTCGGTGGATGAGGAGCAGCCCTATGATGATCATGAGAATCAAGTTCATAAGCTCATGGCCATGGTAGAGAGTGAAATAATAGAAAGAGTTTCTATTAAGATTTTCACATCGGACTTGAATCGAATGATTAAATCATATGATAGAAATTAGGGTTTGACGAGTTCACCTTAACCCTAATCTGATCGGGGCTCAAGATAGAAGAACTTAATCACACAAAGTAGCTGCACCAAGAGGTTTGTTTTCAGTTTTGATAGGTTGCCACCATATACTGCTAGGTATCACCGATGGATTTTGAGAGCAATTAGAATGATTTAGATGATCGATCATTCTAGTTGTCTGAATCAGAAGAGTTCTAATCCAATGAAAGGAGTTTCGATGATGTCGATGATGGAGATCATGACATATCCCATTACCATACAAAACTGAACCTAACTGAATCATACAAATAATGATTTAGATCTGGATATCATCAATTGGACTAATCCAGTTCAATTGATTTGAATTAGATTCAATTAGATTCAAGAAAATCGTGCTAGCACACGATTGAGCCTAACGTTCTCTTTCTATTATCATTAAAAGTTATCTCGACTGAGCCAAATGTGTTTGTGCTCACTCAGGTACCTTTACTTGATCTGACTGAAACTTGTCCAGGTCAAAAAAAGATTGTCTTAATTTATTAGATAAATTTAAGATAACATCTGCCATTTTTCGTCACCTGCTAATTCTTGTTCTTTGACTTTGGTCAAATGTTGACCTTTGACCCTTGGACATCTGTCTATATGTCATGCATCCATAGGAGAGACTTATTGACCAAGTCCACCTGCCATTTGGCAAGCAGATGGAGGGTGTATGCCTAAGATAGCGTGCGCCCCATGTGGATAAATCTGGAGTCCCATACGGATGGGACTCCAGGTTGCTTCTTGGATTCAACTTAGGTGATCCTTATCTATAGACTTTGACCAGTCTTAGGCACCATCTATGGATGAATCTATGGGGCTCTCATGTAATTGAATCAGATGATGTTATTCCATCAATCAGATTTAGATCTGATTGTATGAAGCAACACGATTGGCCAGGATGATGCAGCACTGCATGGTGCAGTAGGGTCTATAAATAAATCCTATATGCACCCAACTTTGAGAGAGTTTCTCTTAGCCCATGCCCCAAGGCTGCCCCTCTCCCTCCTCTATGCCATCTTTTAATTCTCTTTCTCCTCTCCACGCCCAAGAAAGTTGGGCTTCAGTTTGATGTGATCCAGGCAAGAAAAGGCTGATGAGAAAGGAAGAAGGCAGCATTGCTGCAGAGACGACTGCTGATCTTCAGAAGGAGTTTTGAAGATCCTCCAAATCAGATCCAGATCTGATTTTTGGATGCATGATAAAGAAGGAGAAGATTTCTAGATCCAGTCTGAGTGGATACCGGTAGAGGTCAGATGCTTGTGTGGCTAGATCCAGAACCTCAGGCAATCAGCAGCATCATCAAAGGATAATCGGATTATCCAAAACCAAGGTAACATTAATTTAGATTGAATTTAATTTAATTTTTTTATTTATTAGATTATAAAATTAGATCTAAAAAGTGTCAGATCTGATTTGGATCTAAGAAAAAAATTTTAAAATATATCTCTTATTGGGGATAAACCCCGCTCCTGTCGAAGTCTAGTTTGATGCTCAGCTTAATGCAACTGGTAGCCATGGCAGAGCTTCAGCGGTCGGGCCTTAGCCGAACTCCTTCAACCAACCGAACTCCTTAATGGTCGAGCTCCTTCGGACTCTCAGCGATCGAGCCTTAGCCAATCTTCTCAGCGGTCGAGCTCGTTCCGAACTCCCCAGCGATCGAGCCTTAGCCGCACTCCTTCAGCCTGACGCCCGCGAGAGTCGAACTCCCTCCACACTCCTCCAACCGAACTCTTTCCGAGCTTCCCTTCGATCGAACTCCTCTAGGAGTCCAAACTCTTCTAAAATTGATATACACCGAAGTCCACCGATCAATGCCTGCTTTCTCAGAGCCACGGCTATCAAATCTGGACGAACGATCACCATCAGTCTACCACAGGCAATATGATCGGACGACATGGCCACCGCTACTGGCGACATCACTCTCTTTGTAACCAGCCCCATGCGGCCCATGACCCATCAGTGTGGCTGTCACTATCCACCTGACGATGCCTTCCTCTCCATACCGAACTCCATGTGGCTCCGACGGCTCGCTACCAGGCAGTATGGTCGTCACCATCAATCAAGCTTCGCCTATAAAAAGGATCCTCCAGATACGCTAACTCTAAGCTCTAAGCTCTCCTCTTCTTCTCTAAACTCTGTCGAACTCATTCCAGAGCACTCCATATCTATTGGATAGAATTGACTTGATCGTCAGAGGGTCCTGCTGGAGCCACCCCCCACCAGCTTCGATCGAGACTTTATTTTGCAGGTCCCCGATGGCGACCTCATCGGCCTCTACTCCAGTTGATTCTGACGATGATCAGTTTTTACACCAATAAATTTGGTGCTAGAGGAAGGGCCTGAACCTCCGAGATTTTTTTGTTCTTATAGGAGTACTCGACGATGATTTCTCTCTCCCCTCTCTAGAGATCCCCTCTTTCCTCTCCAGAGTTTTTTTCAAGAGAAAATGCCTCTCAAGAGAGCTTCGACTCAACGATCAACGGCCTCTGTGGCCTGATCCCGTCCAGATTCGTCTGCTCCTGCTTTAGCCCCGGCAGCTCAGATTTTACCTATACCCACGGTAGATGTGGAGCAGTTCAATCTGCTTGTCCGATAGATCCGTGGCCTCACGAAGGCAATGCGGACCATGCAGCAGCCTCCGATGGTGACTCTATCAGAAAACCCACCATCCGGATGTCAAAAATCGACCCCAAGAAAGAGTACTCGGGCCGGCGTACCCACCTTTCCTTGAAAAGGGAAATAGAGAGTCAGGGATCCGTGTTCGGATCATGATTCTTCTCTGAAGGAGACCTTTCCCATTTATAGTCCGAAGTCCCCCAAGATCTGCAACCAGGACGACGACCTTGATCACAGACTGCGGAAGATGGATCGATGGATTGAAGAGCTCAACCTCTTGTTCCTAACGGCCACATCGCCCCGGCTCATCATGCCAACGTCCGCACCGATCTCCCTTTCTCCCTTCAGATTATGCAAGAGTCCATTCCGCCGAACTTCGAGCTCCCTCAACTTGAAAGCTACGATGGAACCTTTGATTCGATTGATCATCTGGAGGCCTTCCATGCCATGATGCTACTCCATGATGCTTCAGACGCCATACTGTGCCGAGCCTTTTCATCTACCTTAAAAAGAGTAGCTAAAAACTGGTACTCGATGTTGAAGTCGGATGCGATCTTCTCTTTTGATCAGATGAGCCATCAGTTCATGGCCCACTTCATCAGCAGCCGACGTCCGCACTGAAGTTCGGATTTTCTAATGAATGTCAAATAGAAGTAGGGAGAATCCATCCGGATTTATGTCACCTGGTTTAACGCCACGATGTTGGAGATCCGGGACCTAAACCAGTCCGTTGCAATGGCCACGCTCAAGGGCGGCCTTCAGAAGAATGACTTACTATTCTCCCTGGAGAAGAAGTATCCCAGGGACTTCGTCGATTTATTGGCTCGGGCCGAAGGTTATGCCCGGGCTGAAGAGGCTTTCAAGACCAAGGACGATAAAAAAAAGCTGAGTGAAACTCGGCCGCATTCTCGAACTCCCCCTCGAGCCCGGGAGCATGAAAGCCCCAACAAAGGGGCATGAAGTTCTCCCCCAGATTTCACAGGAGGGCAAAATAAAGTTTGGCATAAGCAAGGCCGAACTCTTCCTCAAAGCCCATCATCAAGGAAGCCCCTACAAAAATTTCACAGGAGGTGGAATGAAGTTCGACCGTACTCACAACCACCCCAGTGCAAGCAAGGCAAACTTCCCCTCGAGCTCGCCATCAAGGAAGCTCCGATAAAGGGGCATGAAGTTCTTCCACCGAAGATTTCATAAGACGTGGAATGAAGTTCGAGCGCGCTCACAGCCGCCCAATAAGCGGGTCCGAAGCCGTCACAGGGAAATACAAAAATTTCAACGGCACGCTCCAGCATAAGCGAGGCCGAACTCTCCCTCGAAGCCCGTCATCAGGGAAGCCCCTACAAAAGATTTCATAGGAGGTGGAATGAAAGTTTAGCTGCGCTGACAACCACCCCCAGCACAAGCGAGGCAGACTCTCCCTCGAGCTCGCCATCAAGGAAGCCCGACAAAGGGGTGTGAAGTTCTCCTGCAGAAGGTTTCACAAGAAGTTTGGCCGTGCTCACGACCTCCCTAGCGCAAGCAAGGCCCAAACTTCTTGAGCTTGCTACCAAGGGAGCCCCGACAGAAGGGCGCAAAGAAGTCCTCCTCTCGAAAGGTTCCGTGACTATGCCCCCTCAACGCTCCTTGAACTCAAATTCTCATGGAAGTTAACAACCAGCTACCAAGACCAGAAGGACTACGATCTCCCTCAGACAAGCATGATCGAAGCAAGTATTGCCTCTACCATCGCGACCACGGCCACGATGCTGACAAATGCATTCAGCTCCGAGATGAAATTTAGGAGCTCATTAGAAAGGGGCGGCTGGGTAAATTCTTTCGACGTTAGTCTGAAGCAGGAGAAGATTGGCCAAGGGCACTGCCATAACCAGAAGCGACAAGGAGGTCGGCCGCCTCATGGCGTCATCAACATTACCCCTGGGAGGAGCTTGGTACATTGGCGACTCATCACCTTCCAGCGTCAAAGCTAAGAGAAGCATGCTCCAAATTGAGGAGGCCAGCATGAGATAGAAGAGGTCATCCAGCCCGGGACTTACTGCCTGAGGGAACTCGGAAGAACAACGCCCCCACTATCCTGAACGAGGATGTGCTACCCATAACTTTCCTTCGGTAAAATTCTTCCCTTTCAATAATATTATTTCTGGGTGCAAAAACTATGTGATGATAGGGAAGAAGTAGTCAATAGTTGCCGTGTTAGGAACAGGAGGAGAACCTCATCCTAATATGAGGAGGTCAAAGACCTTCAACCTCGGTCAGAGATAAGATCTCTCCCGAGCTTCGAAGAACCTCGTCCACAGTCCGTTAGGAATAGGAGGAGAACCTCGTCCTAACGCGAGCAAAGTCGAAGGCCTCGTTCATTTTAGACGAGATGAGGGGAGAGGTACGGATGATGGTCCGTATGTGCCCCCATAGTCCGTTAGGAATAGGAGGAGGACCGTCCTAAGCAAAGTCGAAAGGCCTCGTTCACCTAGACAAGATGGAGGGGAGAGGCACGGGACGACGGTCCGCATGTGGGCCCCATAGCCCATTAGGAAAGGAGGAGGACCTCGTCCTAATGCAAGCAAAAGTCGAAGGCTCATTCACTTTAGGGATGGAGAGAGAGGCACGAACGATGGTCCGCATGTGCCCCATAGCCATTAGGAACAGGAGGAGGATCTCATCCTAATGCGAGCAAAGTCGAAGGCCTCGTTCACCTTAAACGAGATGAAAGGAGAGGCACGAACGATGGTTCGCATGTGCCCCCACAGTCCATTAGGAACAAGAGGAGAACCTCGTCCTAACGCGAGCAAAGTCGAAGGCCTCGTTCACCTTAGACGAGATGGAGGGAGAGGCACGGACGACGGTCCGCATGTGCTCCCACAGCCTATTAGGAATAGAAGGAGAACCTCATCCTAACGCGAGCAAAGTCCAAGTCCGAGCTCTGAAGTCTATAGGAGACAGGATCTCCATCAACCTCGGGTATAGATGAGATCTCTCTCGAGTGACCGAGACAACCTCGGCCAGAGATTAGATCGGAGACAACCTTGGTCAGAGATGAGATCTCTCTCGAGCGACCGAGTCAACCTCAGCCAGAGATAAGATTGGAGACAACCTCGGCCAGAGATGAGATCTCTTTTGAGTGATCGAGTCAGCCTCGATCACAGATAAGATCGAAGACAACCTCGCCTGAAGATAAGATCTCCCTCGAGCGATCGCATCAACCTTAGCTATAGATCAGATCTCTTCTGAGCGCCCGTATTAACCTCAGCCGTAGGAAATGAGATCTCCCCCGAAGTCGACCTTGGCTGTAGGAGAAGAGATCTCCTCCGAGCCAGCCTCGACCGTTGGTGACAATATCACCCCTGAGGAGCTCAACCTCCGACCTCGACCGCAGGAGCCGAGATCTACTTCAACTTTGGTCGGAGATGAGATCTCCTTTGAGCTTCAACCTGAACCAGCATGAAGCCCAGAAGAGAACTTCGGCAATCGCCTTTTCTGCACTCACTTCCTTCGAGTTTCGAACTCGAAAGTAGGGGGACTATTGTTGGGGATAAACCCCACTCCTACCGAAGTTCAGTTCGATGCTCAGCTTAATGCAATTGGTAGCCACGGAAGAGCTTCAGCGGTCGAGCCTTAGCCGAACTCCTTCAGCCAGTCGAACTCCTCAGCGATCGAGCTCCTTCAGACTCTCAGCGGTCAAGCCTTAGCCAAACTCCTTTAGTCGGCCGAACTTCTCAGCGACCGAGCTCCTTTGGACTCTCAGCGGTCGGACTTTAGCCGAACTTTCTTCAACCGAACGAACTCCTTAGCGGCTGAGCTCCTTCGGACTCTCAGCGATCGGGCCTTAGTCAAACTCCTTAGCGGTCGAGCTCCTTCCAAGCTCCCCAGCGATCGAGCCTTAGCTGCACTCCTCCAGCCTGATGCTCGTGAGAGCCGAACTCCCTCCGCACTCCTCCGGCCAAACTCCTTCCGAGCTTCCCCTCGGCCGAACTCCTCTAGGAGCCCAAACTCCTCTAGAATTGATACACATCGAAGTCCACCGATCAATGCCTGCTTTCTTAAAGCCACGGTTATCAAATCTAGACGAACGGTCACCATCGATCTACCACAGATGATGCAATCGGATGACATGGCCACCGCTACTGGCGACATCACTCTCTTCATAACCAGCCCCATGCGGCCCATGATCTGTCAGTGTGGCTGTCACTATCCACCTGATGATGCCTTCCACTCCGTACCGAACTCCATGCGGCCCTGACGGCTCGCTACCAGATGGTATGGCCGTCACCATCAATCAAGCTCCACCTATAAAAAGGACCCTCCAAATACGCTAACTCTAAGCTCTAAGCTCTCCTCTTCTTCTCTAAACTCTGCCAAAATCATTTCAGAGCACTCCATATCTATTGGCCAGAACTGACTTGATCATCGGAGGATCCTGCCGGAGCCACCCCCCACCAGCTTCGATCGGAACTTTGTTTTGCAGGTTTTTGATGGCGACCTCGTCGACCTTTACTCCAGCTGATTCCGGCGATGACCAGTTTCCGCACCAACACCTCTCGATCCAATCAGATTTGAATGAATTTGATCCAAAAAATCTGATTTTTCTCCTTAAGTTCCATTGAGGCAGTGGTGGTCTATTTTGGTTTTGGACGGAATGAAGGAGGGAGGAGCCCAAGGAGAAAGTCTGGAAGGTTCCAGAGGAAGAAAAAAAAAGGGCTTCCTGCAAGCACAAAAAAAGAGTTTTTTAATTTTTTGATTTTCTCCTGATGTTCGTAGTTGTTCTTCTGGATGCAGCTTCACATAGTGTTAAAAATAAAAAAAATTGCGAAGGCTGAGATGCTGATGATTTTGTTTGGTGTGTTAGAGGAGAGATCACTCAAGGGCTCGGGGTCGAGGTGGAGCTGAAGAAGCAACTATTCAGTTTGGTGGATGGCTTAAAATGTAGTTAAGGTATATTCAACGGTGCGATCGATTGGCCTTAGGGATGATGGAGATGGATGATCCATCCAGTAGGTTAGGATTGGATAGCTATAGAGCCATGCAGAGATGAGTTAGAAAGTGCTGGAGTACTGCAGTAGCGCTACCCTAAAGGCACAGGGATTGAGAGATGCTCGACAGTACAGCAGTCGAGGGAGGTATCTCAGCAGAGAGTGTTAGAGTTATCTCAAGGAGATAGGGAGCAAGTCTCAGGAAGAGCCAAAAGGTCTTAAAGAGCGCCAGGGGCATCTAGCAACCAAGAGTATCTTGGATTAGGTTTCTTCTACAGGAGCACTAGGGAGAGTAGTCGTGGTTCAGATGGAGGATAGTTTGTATATAGCAAGAGAGGACCCGGATAGACGGTGTCGAAATGAGGTAGAAAATGTTGGAGTGCTACTGTAGTACTTCCCTAGAGGCACGGGACTGAGAGAGGCTCGATAGTGTAACAGCCAAGGGAGGTATCTCAGCAGAGAGTATCAGGCGGTATCTCAGAGAGACCAGGAGTAGGTCTCAAGGAGTGCCAGAAAGTCTCAGGAGCCTCGGGATGAGATAGGTAGATCTGAGTCCAGAGCAGGATTTAAGCTGTAGTTCCTCCGGATGCAATTGAAGTGATGGTTGGTGTAGGAGTAGAAGAGGAGAAGTACTAGGATAAAATTTTCTAAATTTCAGTCGTTGGATTCAAAAGAGTTGAATGAGCTCTTGGATTTCAAAGATGCCTGCGGATTGCGGAGATATCCAAGATGGCTTTGGTGGATCCGCGGAGTATGGAGTGTTCGAAGAAGCAGTGACGGTGATCAAGGTGCAGTGGCAAGCTCAGCAGTGCAGCATTGAGTGGTTAACCTCAAGTGACTTGATAATAGAGTTAGATTCTTCTACGACATCAGATGGACTTCGAGTATAGGTGGAGCTTCGCAGTGGTGGCTTCACAAGTCAAAAAAAAATTTGGCATGAGTTCAGAGCAGAGGAGTGCAGGAGGATCGATATCTTAGTACCAGCGCTGGTGATGCATAGTTCCAGATGGAGCGGTGTGTGCAGGTGGACAGGCATAGCTCTGAGGAGATCGTGTCAAATGGTACAACATGTGCTAGCATAGAAATGCTATAGGTTCTCCAAAAAAGTCTAGAAAAAATGATGCAGCTGCCAAGTAGAAGGGATCCTACAATTTTAGGATGGTGCGAAGGAGCAAGGTAGGTCTTCAACTATGGAGGCGGTCATCCCAAAGGTCTCCAAGAGTGCACAACAGCTGAAGAGGATTGGTGGAAGCGTTAGAGTTTGTAGAGGGAGCTGTCTGGGTGTGCTGCAGAGCATAGATTGGTGTTGCAGGTAAGGAGGCAAGGTGGCTTCAACGAGATGGTGTCAGCTCTGGAAGCAGCAAGATGGTGCAGATGGTTCGCGCAGGATTTGCCAAGGCTTGGGGCACCAAGGTGGAGATTGTTAGGATTAGTGGTGCTCTCAAGCCTTGGGAGGCCACTGGAGGAGTCAGGGCATTGGCTCTAGAAGACTAGGATAAGTATGGTCTTAGGGATAGGACCGATTGTGATTCTAGGATGGAGATTCAGCCCTCCGCGGTCATGAGGCCCTAGTTTGTGGGTCTCATAGGGGCTACTCAAAGTTTGGACTAGATTTGGGTTCATTGGATTGAGTGCATGATCAAACCATAGGTGTATATGGGTTTGAGTGAATGCATTTGGACTGGATTAGCCTAGGAAGTTTTTTACGGGTTAGAGTTTCGGTCCATGTGCAAGAATATATATACATGTATATTATAAACTCTAGAGTAAGAGAAAGAGAATCAATAGAACCATTTTCTCCTACATCTCTAATTCTCTCTGATTTCTTCACACGCCAAGGTGTCCTAGGGGGCACGCCTCCAAGCTTGGAGGAAGAAGGTGTGCCCCACTTTTTCTTCAGCCTCAACAACATCGAGAAATTCTTGCACAATAATTTGAAACTTTCGCCCGTCATCAACCTGTCTCATTGATACTTCCCAGCAATCTCAGGTAGGAGATTGCATAGCTCTTTGGACTTTGAAGGCATGACCATATGACCAGACTTTTCGATCTCCTTCACCTCCACCTCCACCTCCACCTCCACCTCCGGGCTTTGCTGGATCATCCAACGCTGGTAGTCCTCTTTAACGGCTAGGTCCCCCTTGCACATGACGAACAGTCGGCTCACTGAGCCATAGTTTTCCTTTGAGACCACAACGGGATCCTCGTTTTCTAACCATCTCTTTGGCCTCACCAACATAGTAGCCAGCGTCAAGTCCTATCACCAGCATGAAGTTAGAGGAGATAATGTAAGTTCAGAAATTTTAAGGTTGGTTACGTTACCTCAGGTGCGGAGAGATGATACAACCTTTTCCTTCTTGTAATTGGGACCGAAGGTGATTGTGATCCAACTGATTTCATGGTCTTGGCTGATCACAAATTTGGTATCCAAGAAGTACTCCAGTGGATGCCTCATGTTGTACTAGCAATCATCAAATGAAAGGGCTATCAGAATTTCAAGTTTAAACATCATTTTTTTTTTTCTAATTTTTGAATCACAACATAAAACAAATTGGACGTACCTCCTCTATAATGGTGGAGAGGGGAGTGGTGGTGCTTGGCATCGTTGCGGTGACAAAAACAGCAGAGATCTTCTCTAGAAATTTTTTGGCCACGAGGGCAATGCTGTACCCACCATGGCCGTGTTCGATGAGGCCACCCTCTCGCCGGATGGAATCGAGACCATTGCCTCCATCAAAGGTGCAGAGTAATCCAAGAACGATCGGAGGTTGGGGTGCACACCGCTAGTAGCTAGGTTCAGCATGGAACAAATAAAGATGTTAGTTCCTGTAGGAAATGTCCTCCTATCTAAGAATAGGAATGTACAAGCTTCAGAGACAGCTAGAGATACAAACAGGCAAAGTTGAAAGCTTTTGTAAACATTTTCATAGCTGCTGCTCGTGCGCGATCTATGGTGAAGAAAAAAACTATGACTTTAGACAATAAACAGGTTAATGTTGGAGATCTCGTACTAAAATATTATAGTAAAAATAAAAAAATAAAAAATAAAAAGAAATACAATCAAGTACGTGGATCGATCCAAAGGCTCATCTCTACGGGATATGCAAAGTTTTACCATGAGAAAAAATAAATATAAGAGAAAATTACCCACTCTCAACACTCATATATAATCCTCTCAATAAAAAGCTATCTTTACAAAGCTTTATCTTAAAGACCTCCTGAAATGTCCGCTATCTACTGCCTAGCTGTCTACCTGGAGTTTCTTGCTCCTATTATTTGTTGGTGCCTTTCAGGATCTGACGACTGCTGCCCCCTGAACTTGACTCTTGATTGCTGCTGGGGACCTGCCAAACCACTCACCTACTCTCAATCTGCCACAGGCTTTTTATAAGCCTGAAACCAAACTCATATCGGAGAACTATTTCCGTTTGTAACTCAAACATGCTTTTGACCATGTTCGCAAGCCTCTAGGCTGCTTGATCTTGATGGAAAACGATGCTAGCGATTGGATTATGTAAATGGTTCACGAAAAACCTGTAAACTACCCGAAATAAGGCAAGAAACGCCCTTGGTCCACTATGGACTGCATGAAACGAGATGGAAAATGCACTCGGTCCATGGCCACTTGTGGACCGCATGAAATTGGGCCGCCGCACAAGTTGGGCTGCGCTCGTGGCCTACTTGCGCGCTGGGCTAGATAGCATGTTGGGCTGCACGCCCATGCATGGCCTGGGCCGCATGCTCGCAGCTGGCCTATGCCGTGCACCTGGTATCCCACCGGCTTGTGCCGGCCCGTAGGCCCTCTCCAACGGCTTGTAGGCTCTACCAGCCTACTGCTGGCCTTTCTTCACATGTATCTCCTCTATTTGTATTTCGTTTGGGCTGTTCTTGGGCTCGTTGGACTTCGTTCAATATTTTGGACCTCGTTGTGGACTTATTATTGAAAAATTCAAAACGTTTTTCTCAACAATCTTCATCTGGACTCGATATTTGGTCTTCACCTATCTAAGAGCTCGTCTTGCTTTTCCATGACTTGGGGCAATCATCTACTAATCTTAGATGGGTAAATATAGAAGTCGAGTCAGGCCACTCGATCTCATCCCCATCATGAGCGGTGTCCACTCTGACCTAAGACCTGCTTGGAAAAGTCTCCTGCGGTAATAGGAACTTCTTTATATGACATCGCATCTCGTCCTCCCAAGTCTCTTGTCTCATGCCCAATCCATCTCCATCTAGAACTTCATCTTGCATTGGGCTCCCCACCATGAGGTAGTGTCCTCCATACTTTCTTCCTTTAATTATCACCTTACTACCATACATGAGCTTTAGGATTCCTCCATAAGTTTTTCATCTGAAGCTGGTTGAATCTAGTCTACTCAGTAAGATTATATTCTTCTTAAAGCTGGGTATGTATCTGATCTCACCCAACTTCTTCACTGTTCCATCATGGAGCTTCATACTGACCGTCCTGCTGCTGTTGATCTCATAGCTCAATCTGTTCATTAGAAACACAATGTCCTCATTGGTTTCTAGGAAGTCAAATAGCTTCTCTCTGCAACATATATAATGGGTACAAGCAAAATTCATAATCTACTGGAAGGAAGAAGTAGATACCTCATCAGTTACCAGAAGAACATCGTCACTACCTTCTATATCGCTACTGGCAATCACCATAGTAGTCTGCATCCGATCCTTAAGTTGTGAGAAATCTCTGACATGATACCCCAACTTATCGCACCGATAGCATTTCATCTTGTTATGGTCCAACCCTCGTCTTTGACCTAAACCACCCACCTTGCGATCTCCTATCGCTTCATCTACTATCACCTACTCCTCCAGAAATCGTTAAAGCTGAGCTGCCACCATCTGAGCTTGAAATTGGGTTCTTCCTCTTGAGAACCTTGTACTGAAGATTCGTTACAGTGATCTCGTCCATCTTGATGATGCTTTTTTTCAATAGAAGAGCAGTCACCAATGACTCATACGAAAAGAGAAGTGAAGCTAGTAAGATCAATGCCCTGGTCTTCTCAACCTTTTTGTCAATGTTGAGAAGGTCGATGAGAATTTTTTAGAAGTTGAATAGATGCTCCTGCATACTCTGATATTCGTTCATCTACAGCTGGTAGAACTGCCTCCAAAGAAATAGTGTGTTGGTGAGCGACTTTACCATATCCAACTTTTTGAGCTTCGACCATATCACCGTTGGGAAAGTCTCGTCAAGTATATGGATCACCATATCATCCACTAGGTATAAGCAGATCGTGCTCACCGTCTGCATCTGAAACTTTTTCTAATCCTTCACCTCCATGGTAGTAGGCATCTCCTCGTACAAGAGAGCATCGATCAACTCGTGTTGGATAAGCACATCCTTTATCTTCACTTGCCATAAGGAGAAATTATTTTTTTTGTCAAACTGGCTTATCTCCTCCTTGATTGGATTTGTCTTTTCCACATTCTTCAATCTTGATTACCACTATCATAATCTATGCTCTTGTACCACTAGGCCCTGATATCAATTATTGAAGATCTCATACCAGAATATTATGGCAGGAAGAATACAATCAAGTACGTGGATCGGTCCAAAGGTTCGCCTCTACGAGGCAGGCAAAGCTTTACTATGAGAAAGTAATAAATATAAGAGAAGATTACACACTCAACACTCATATACAATCCTCTCAACAAGAAGCTATCCTTACAAATCTCTCTCTTGAAGACCTTCTGAAATGACCATTATTCGCTGCTTAGCTGTCTGCCTGGAACCCTCTGCTCCTACTGTCCGTTGGCATTTTTCAGGGTCTGATGACCGTTGTCCGCTAAACTTGACTCTTGGCTGCTGCTAAGGACCTGCCGAACCACTCACCTGCTCTTGGTCTACCACAGGCTTTTTATAAGCATGAAACTGAGCTCATATTGGAGAATTGTCTTTGTTTGCAACTCAAACATTCCTTTGACCACATCTGCAAGTCCCTAAGCTGTTTGATCTTGATCGAAAGCGACGTTAGCCATCGGATCTTGCAAACGGGCAATGAAAAACCTATAAAGCATGTGAAATGACGTAGGAAATGCCCCCGATCCACCATGGACCGCATGAAATGGGATGGAAAACGCCCTCGGTCCATGGCCATGCATGGACCGCATGAAATCGGGCCCACACATGCATTGGGCCATGCTTGTAGCCTGCCCGCGTGCACGCTTGCACGTGCTAGGCCTGGCAGCATGCTGGGACGCGTGTGACATGCGCCCACCTGGGCCACATGCCCATGCACACGCTGGCCTGGGCTGCACGCTCGTGGCTGGCTCGTGCCGTGCGCCTGGCGGCCCATCAGCCTGCACTGGCCTGTGGGCCCTCTCTAGTAGCCTATGGGCTATACCAGCATGCTGCCGGCCTTTCTTCATGCGTATTTCCTCCATCTGAATTTTATTTAGACTGTTCTTGGACTTGTTGGACTCCGTTTGTCATTTTGGATCTCGCTGTAGGCTTATTGTGGGAGAATTCAAGATGTTTTCCTCAACAGTTGAATATCAAAAAATATTACCATTACCTCCTATGTATCCACTGAACATTTTCATGTTCACTTAGATAGGTATTTACTCGCATGCTGTTACGTTTCTGATGTAACTGCAGCCTAATTATATATTTAAATAAATAATGGAGGTTTTAGCTTCTTCTTATAAAAAAAACATGATGGCAAGCTTGTACCAGCACCATGCACCATGACCCATCCCATGAACGAGGATGAAATGCTTCTTGCTCGCTTGCTCCATCTTTTTGGCTTCTTTTTCCGATCTCTATGATGATTCTTATCCATTCCACCTTTGGTTCCATTTATAGTTTGGCAGGAGGATATTTCATGATTGTTATGTTTGCATTTCAAAGATGCCAACTCAAATGAGCCATCGAATTCCTGGTGTGCTCAGTATTGTCATTGCTCCCTTTGAATTGGCATCGTGAAGTGTAAAGCAAAGCAAAGTGATCGGTGCAAAGCAGTTAATTGACTTTTCTGAGACACCGCAGCATTGGTTAAGAAATAGATGCCTTGCACCGGAGAATTTTGAGTTGTGATTACAATTTCTCACTTGGAGAAGCAAAGGCGGACTGTTCGTGGTCAGAGAGCATGAAATTAATTTCAAATCCTTGAATTTATTGGCTTTTTATATGAGGCCTCATCATTTTTGACTTTAATCCCCGGTATGCATCTTATATATACTCGTCTCGTTTTATTATATGCGCATGTTAATTTATAAACACTTATCCTTGCTTTATGCACAGCTCACGGACGCCTATCAAAACGAACAAATCAGAACAAAATGTATGGTGGTTAACCTTTGACCAGTAAATGGCACGGCATTAGAAGTTGGATTCACTTCTTTGCTTTTCTTAGGTGGTCAAAGTCACCAAGATCACATAAAGTGCTGCTGGTCTTATTACGTTAAAGCTTATGTTGATCAACAACTCATGATGCAGATGGTCAGAGATGTGAAGCTATCTACCAAGGAAAAAGAGACGTGCCAAACTACAACGGGTGTCGGCCGTGCATGTGGCATCCTCTTGCACGTGTATGCACTTGGTTTCTACATCGGGCATTCTATTCACATCAAGTACAAGGACTTGATCCTTGGGATGCATGCATATGACATCAAGTCATGTTTAAACATGACATGGCACAAAATCAACCCATCCATGGTGAATAGATATGTGGCAAGCAATTTTGAAAAGATTTGAATGTAGGTCGAAATAAGGAGATCACAATAGATCTACGTCCAGATATAGAAGGAGATTATGGCAATCCTGAAATTTTGCATCCAAATCATGATGAATTTTTGCTCCCTCCTTTTTGTAAAGAGACTCCAAAAAGGAGGAATCGCATGGCCGAGAAAAGGAAAAAAAAAGAACCTCTTAACCCGCACGTCCTGAGAGATTGGGATGCAGGTCCTCGGAAGCTATCCTTCTGAACGATCTGAGATGTGAGACCGTCGTGCACCGGGGACATGCAACTCTAACCAAAATGGGGCAATCTCTGCTCTAATCTTCTTTTGTACTTTTTTTTTTTTTACTATCGTTATTCTAAAATCCTTCTAAGTCATCTGAGGGCTTGGCGGCAAGCCTTTCTCTTCTTCTTCTTTTTATGTGCAGATCAGCACCTTTCCTTAGATTGACCGGCACCATCGGGATTTTGGCATCAACAGAATGACATCGTTTGTGGGAAATGAGAATGCATCCCACCTTTCTTTACTGGAATTGAGCATATTTGGCAACGATTTTGCGGTCAATGCATCATCCTCCAGTGCTCTACCGACTAATCTCGTGGAGACACTCGGGCCCTATCTGGGCCTCCGAACTTGAAGGTGGCTTGATGCCTAGCTCACAGACACACACTGGCTCCAACTAAGACCTTTGAAATACCGGCCGAGGGCCGATGAAAGATCCAATCGAGGCTAGGCTTCAATGAGAGGAGGCATGCATGGTTTGATCAATCAAGTACTAGCTATCCGACAAAAGATCTGGCACTGGGATGAAGAGTTGAAGACTTCGTGAGCCAAATGCCTACCTTTCCAAGCGAGGGGAACCAGGCATTGAGATGAAGAGTTGAAGACTAGGTGAGCCAAATGCCCACCTTTTCAGGCGAGGGGGAATTAGGCACTGGGATGAAGAGTTGAAGATCTAGTGGGCTAAATGACCCACCTTTTTAGACGAGGAGGATGAAGAGTCTGGTGAGCATCGGGATGAAGAGTTGAAGACCCACCCACATTTTTAGGCCAAGGGTACCGGGCACCAAGATAAAGAACTGAAGACTCAGAGGGTCAAATTTTTTGCCTTTTCAGGTGAGGAGAACAAAACACCAAGATGATGAGCCAACCTCAACATCAGGACAAGAAACCTAGTAAGAAAAATCAGCAAGCCCAATCTCTACAGTAACGAGCAAGCAAAACTAACCAATGAATGGGGGCCAAGCATGAATGGGGGCCAAGCATCTCGTAGCCGATCTCAAGCCATACGGCTCTTAAGACAATTTCAAAGGATAACAAGCTAAACGAGTTGATCTCTGGTACCTCTTTGCACAACTGAGGAAAGACTAGCATACGATTGGCCGATGAGCCAACTTCGCATAGGTCAGTGAGCTGACCTCGACTTTATGAAGCCTACCTCAAATACAACGTATTACAAATTAAAGTAATAAAGAATGAGCACCAACAAAATTACTTCAATAATACTCAAAATATTTGACCATAAAATAAGTCAATGAGCAACTTAACTACTTTATCCGAGCTGAACAAAATAGCTTAGGCTTGGAAGTGGAGAGCATATATGATATGGCATAAAATCAACCTATCATTGTGAACATATGACAAGTAATTTTGAAAAAAAATTGAATTCGAAAATCGAATTCCTGATGGGGTCCAAACAATAAAGGAGATCATTGTAGATTTGAATCTACATAAGGAAGGAGGTTACGATAATCTTTTAATTTTCATTTTCAAATTATGACAGATCTGTGCTCCCTCTTCTATATGAAGAGGGCTAAAAAACTCCAAGGAGGGGGAGGGGGGGGGGGATCACATTGCCGAGGAGAGAAAAAAAAGGGCTACAAGCTTCTAACCTGCACATCCCGAGAGATTAGGATGCAAATCCCTAGAGGCTGTCCTTCTAGGCGATCTGAGATGCGAGCATCGGGTACTCGGGATATGCAGCCCTAACTAAAATGAGGCAATACTCTATTCTAATCTTCTTTTGTACTTTTTTTTTTACTATTGTGATGCAGTCTATAGCATGGCGATCATTGGAAAAAAAGGATGAAAAATACATGAAATAAAAGAAAATGGAAGAAAGAGGTAGAAAATCTCTTCTTTCAAATTTGATTTCAATAACTCGGAATTGTTTGACTAC
Source organism: Cocos nucifera (assembly GCA_006176705.1). Taxonomy (NCBI): domain Eukaryota; kingdom Viridiplantae; phylum Streptophyta; class Magnoliopsida; order Arecales; family Arecaceae; genus Cocos; species Cocos nucifera. Next base: position 432,834 of record QRFJ01000091.1, on the reverse strand, counting down.
AACGAAGGCTAAGAGCCTTATGTATAGTATAAAAGTCTTAATTTGGAAGCAAAAGGAATCCTAAATAAAGTCATAAAAAAAATCCAAAATGAAATAAAAAAGAATAAAATAAAATAAAGTTAAAAAGTAGACTCCTACTCAGACTAAGAATCCTAGTAAACTTGCGCACTTCCATAAGCCTATCAAGCAATATAATTAGGCTTTGAAATCTTCAATGATGGCAAAGCAGTCAGGCTTGTAGGGTTCGAAAAGAGGTTTTTAAAATGAGATCATGATAAGAATTTTGACATCGGATGATAAAATTATGACCGTTCTAGCTCGGCAATATCAGAATCTTATAGAATCGGTGCAATCAGGTTAAATTCGCATCCTTTCAGGTCCGATCCTTTAAATTTATATATCTATCTACTGCGACATCTATGTTTTCCTCCCCTGGCTTGAAGAAACTCGTCCTCGAGTTGGGAACCTCTTCATCTAATGAATCTCCTGCATAAGAAATTAGATGCTTCACGTTGAATACATCAGAGATTCGAAGATGACTTGATAAGTTCAGCTCATAGGTATTGTCATTGATTTTTTTGATTATCTCGAAAGGACCCATCTTTCGCTAGCTCAGCTTATTGTATTCTCCTACTGAATATCGATCTTTGGTTAGAACAGCCCATACATAGTCACCAACTTCAAAAGTCTTCTTCTTTCCATGCTTATCTGCAGCCTCCTTGTACTTAGTATTGTTGGTTTCAATCCATTATTTTACTGATTGATAGTCTGAAGATCTGTAGCTAAATCCTCAGTCTTTGTACTCGATCATCCTCTAAACTTGATCGAGATTAAATCCAGAATACTGCTCGGGTTCAATCCATAGATAATTTGTAATAGACTGTAACCTGTGGTCCTATTCACGGAACGATTGAATGCAAACTCAGCCTGTGCCAAAGCCAAATCCCACTATTTTGGATGCTTTCCAGCAAGACTTCTTAATAGATTTTTCAAGCTTTTGTTGATGGATTTAGTCGATCCATCTGTTTGAGAATGATAGGCTGTGTCATATTGTTATTCTAAAACCCTTGTTGACTTAGGTATATAAGGGCTCAGCGAAGCCAATCAGTTGAGCCTCTCTTCCCTTCCTATGTAGATCAATATCTCTCTAGACCACCATAGTCGCGGGAGGAGGGGGCCAGAAATTTTTGGAATCAATAAAACCAATCATCAATATGAGAATTGCCAACCCATGCACAGATTAAGCTTGATCCTTGAGGTGTGCAGTGCGACCACATAAAAACCAGAGAGGTGATGGCATTGGGAAGAATATGCTTGCTTTATGTAGGCTTGTCATAACCCTCGTCCTCAGTTTGACTTCAAGCCCTATTAGGCCAGGCCTGAAGAAAAATAGGACCTGGTTGAAATTTGTTTGAGAACCCAAGCTAGAGGCTCTTTGCCAAGCTAAAAAAGACTTGGGTTTTAACTCAATAAGAGTGTGACCAGTTTCCAAGCCTTATTTGTGAATCTGAGAACTAGTTTTTTGAGCTTGATCTTAGTTTGCGCTGACAAGCCTTGTGATCCATCGACTATTTATCCTTAGGGAATATATATATATTCTCTTGAGAGATCCAAAGGAGAACATAAAGGATGAGAGTTATGAGAAATATTTAAAGGACCTGGGAAACGATGACATAAAACAATGGTCCAGGATTGGTACCCCATGTATTTGAGGAGACATGTAATGAGAGGTGATACACCTCATATTCGACCTAGCCAACATGGCACACGCGACTACTCAAAGCCTGACTTGAACCTGTGACAAAGTCTTGACCTCAGCCAACCAATTGGCCACTTGGAGGGACAGCTAACCCATAATGGTAGAATGGCCATTCTAATCATGAGATCTATATCTCACTATATCTCTTAAACGTGCAAGTAGTTATTCTCAACAAATTTTCTCTCACATCCTAATTGCAATGGGTTTTAGCCCTCTCCTATATAAGCCACTCCCCAAGTAAATCAGATCACAAAGTCCTACTCTAAGTCCAACTCACCACTACAACAAATGCTTTTATCAACGGCACAATAGTAGCGGCATTTGTTATTTTATAAAGGCAAAAGTTCTTTTTTCATGGCATTAGGACACAAGTGCTTCTAATTGTTGGACAGATATTTTATTGTAAATATTGATATTTTATTAACTTTTTGTGGTACATAGGATAAAATGCTGGCGCTTAGAAAATAATTTCATATACTAATTAAGGCATTTATGTAAAATACCAGTAAATGTATTATAAAGTCTAAATATTCTATATTTTATTGATGCAATATAGGATCAAATTTAATAAAAAATGATCTCAATGATACACATGTTATTTTATATTTTTATAATTTAATTCATGCTCACAATCATATTCCATTCACTATGCACATTAATTACCATATGCATTAGCTAATTTTTCTAAAAATTATATTATTAATATCTCAACTGCATGATGGTATCCTAGTCATGCAAAAGTTTTCATTTACCATAGATCAAAGAGTCTAAACATCCTAAAATTCTCTCCATTATTTCCTAATCGTGACTCCTCTAGAAAAAACCTTGCATGTATGTCTAAAGAGAAAAGTTGATTGTTTTAAAATCATACTCCCACTTTCATCCAAATTTAAAAAACCAAGTGCCTAAAAAATTCTTGTAAATTACTATATTAGTTATTTTTTTCTAAAATTATATAATTGATATATCTTGAATGCATGATAGTATCCTAAGCATACTAAATAGGGATGAAAGTGGTATGGATAATATCCATCCATATCTATTTTCATGTATGAATCTATTTGGGTATGGACAGAAATTTCAGCATCCGACTAATATTCATATACATATCTAAATCCATTAAAGAAAAATTGATATGGATATGCATAAATAACTATCCAATCTATATCCGAATATCCGATTCTATCTGTAATCTATGTAATTTTTGTATAGCATTCATTAACTTTTAAGAAAAATATACAGTTGTATTCATATGTTATACAACTATATTAACATGTTATTAACTAATTTATAATTTATTTAGTAATATTTTTAATTTTATAGTCATAAAATTTAATTATCTAACTTATATCCATATTTATATCCACGCTTCTAGTATTTGATTTGTATCCATATCAATTTAAAATAAATTTATATATCAATTTTTGTATTCAACTAATACCTATATCCATACTAGTATTCGTCAAAAAAATAACTATGGATATGAATATACTGGTATTCGATCCATATCCCATCCGGCTTTAGCCCTAATACCAAAGTTTTCATCCATTATTTGTCTGAGTCCGAGCATTCAGAAACTCTCTCATTCCTCGCCAATTATGATTCATCAAAAGAAAAGAAAAGAAAAGAAAGGCTTCTATGCTCGTCTAACCTCTCCTAATCTTCCACAACTAAAATTCCTAGAACAAATGCTTCCACACCCATCCAAAATAAAAATCACCCATTCCTTTAACGACATCCAAAATAAACAATGCTCATTTCTTTAACATAAAACTTTCTCGTGCATCCAAAGATTTAATATGCATCCAATAATTTTCATGAATTATCTTAACCGTATGATGGTATCCTAGTCATGCAACAGTTGTCATCCACCGCAGATCGAAGTCTAGACATCCAAAAATTCTACCCATTCTTCCCAATCGCAATTCCTCTACTTCTACCAAAATCAAACACTCGTAGGATTCCTCCAAGAAAAAAGGCAGTCAAAAACAAACCTAAATCACATTGCCCAATCAAAATATTCCTAAATCACATTGCTCATCCAAAAAAAAAATCTCAAAGCAATCAAGCTTTACTGTGAATCTTCCTTCGTTCATCCAAAAATCTTCAAGGCATTGTACACACAAAAAAAAAAAAAAAAAAAAAAAAAGCACATATGCATCCAAAAAAATCTCTAAACTCTCTCTCGCTATGAAAAATCTTGACCATATAATGAATCAACATTAATGCAGAACCTCTCTCCACCGTATATCCTAAAGATTTTCACTATTCAACCACACATGCCCTCCAAACCTCCCAATTCCATGAAGTTCGACCTCTTGCAAAAATACTAGCCAATATTATTTCGACACCTAGACTTGGACCCACTTAACCAAGGCGCCCTTGCGTCTGGCAGTGTGGGGGACAAGGGATCGGGAGAAAGGAGGTGCGTGTCTTTCTAACGCGCATCTCTCTCTCTCTCTCTCTCTCTCTCTCGTGTAGTTGTGGCAACAAAAAAAAAAGAAGGGAGAAAGAAAGAAGAGGCAGCAAGGCATGGGGAGGGTGTCACGCGCAACTATTATTTATGTGAGGCAACCGAGAGTTCCGTCTTCTCTCCTGCACTCGCCTCTTTCCTTTGTACTCTTATGCTTCCACTGCGCTCTCTCTATTTTCCTTCTCATACCTATACCTGGCCCTTGAGAAGTGCCACTTCTCTTTGATTCTTCTCTAGGTTTGTTTCAAAAGGGCTTCATCGCGTCCCTCCTAAGAAATAAGATAAGGTTAGTAATTTTGTTTTTTGCAAAAATTAGAATTTCAAATCTTTAAGAATTTTAAAAAATTAGAAATTAATTTAATATATCAATGCACTGTCAGTAGACCCATATCTATGTATGATTTGGATTTTAGATTTTGAAGTGTCTATGTGATCGGATTAAGATTATCTAAATTTTCTTTACATCGATCCATAAGGTAAGTAACTTAACACTTGATGTATTTTTAAATGATTTAATAATCTTGGTATCTTGAATGGTCAAGTATATTATATTTTACCTATAATACAAGAATTAGATATGTATTTTGATACCTTCGTAATTAAATTAATTTGATATATGATTTATTCTTATATTAGAAAATATGGTTGGGCAATTTATATAATTATTTTTTTTAAATATCTAGTGTGTCTATGATCTGTTCTGGCCCCATAAATGAGGATTGTATGTTGGTCCTGTCAACTTATAATATAAGAAACTAGTTTTAATACCATACCACTGATGAATAGAGGGCCTATTATTTGATATCTGCTATTTATATCGATTAGTTATTACTGACCTATGCCACTAAGTTATGTAGCCATAGCCACTTCTAAATTTAGTATTAGTATTTGAAAAATATGCTTTTAAAAAGAAAAAGCGTTGTTATTTTTTGATATATGATAAAAATTGAATGTCATCTAATCAATTATACGAATTTAGTTTTATTATGAATCAATATACTTTGACCCATTTTGATGTATTATGGCATTTACTGGGCTAGTATAGCTCATTATTTTTTCATCTTTTTCTGTATTGCAAATGTTGAACTGTGAATGCTTATGGAACTCTGGGAGAGTATGCTAACTAGATATAAATACTAAATATTGTATATAGTTATTTTTATTACCTGGTTTTGTATGTAACTCTGAATTTGAAACCTATTATCTAACTTTTGTTAATATTATTTGGAAGTATTTTGACTGTTGTTATCCTGGGATTATATGATTATGGATTCAATATTAGTGATATGTAATTATATTGGCTATTAAGGATTGAGGATCTTTTGGTTCAAATAATGTTTATAGAATAATTGGATTTGTTATTCAGGAAGCCTTGCATGTCTATGGGGTTCACCTTGCAGGCATGCTCTATTCAAGGCGTGACAATTATAGATAGCCATTAGGATTTTCCATGCATGCATCTTTCATTCCCAAAATTGATCTCTTATGATTGACTATCATTGGTCCTCTTTAAGTCTTTGCACAAGGAGAGATCTTTCTGCATCTCTAGTCTTCTTCATAGTAGATTCTTTTTTATTCTCAAAATTGATCAATTATCTGCAAGTTATTTTGAAAGTTTCTCTATCTGCTTAATTTTTTTGATAATAGGTTTAGGTTTTCTCAAATTTTCTATTACTTAATTTTTTCTAAGATCTACTCCTCTTTCCTTCTCCCATTCCAAGACCCCAATGATCTTTTGATCCTTTACTTCACCTTCTATTTAGCCAACTCTCATTGCTTTCATTTCCACTGCTTCCATAGATAAAGCAGCTTCTTTTACCAACCAAGAATAATAGTAGTTGCAAACTTGCAATTAGAGGCAAGGATTTTGATAATCTACTTTTTTTTTTCATACATTTTTCATGGTTTTCTTGGTTTTTATCTGAATGTTAGAACTAAAAATATTTAGATTAAAATCTTAAGTTAGAATATATGCTAATCTACTATTTTGATGATACGTTATATTTCGTTTAGGGTCTTTTGCATACATATCCTCCTAAATAATAAAATTATAAAAACATCCTTTAAAAATTAATATTTGCATGTATACCCTCATAAAATATCTATTTTGCATATATACCCCCCTTTTTTTTTCATATGTATCGATATCATCTAACACTGTTAAGTAGTTAACAATTTAAAATTAAAATTATTGAAATATCCTTAACAGGTAGACATGTAAAATGAAATACTTATAAGGGAATACATGCAATAGCAATTTGGCAAGAGTATTCATGCAATTTAACATATTTAAAAGGGTATACATGTAAAAAAAAAAAAATTTTATCTATTTTAACTTATTTTAATACTTAGACTAATCTAGTGCTTGCTCATCAATATTTTCTATAAAAGTGTTGTTTAGGTAAAAGATCAATTTGATGATTAAATAACAAAATAATTTTTGTTATTAGGAAGAGGGAAAGTTTAGCTTGTCGGATAAATTTCCAGTAAGGCCTGTTAGCCTATTACCCACTTTTGAAGTAAAAAGATAATTTCATAATTTAATTAATTTTTAATATAAATAAATATAATTTTGGCTAATGATATTAGTTGAATCGCTATGTTAAAGTTATTAATGCAAAAATAATGTTTTAAAAAAATATACATGCAAATATCAATTTTAGAAGAATATTCACGCAAATCCAATATTTAGGAAGATATTCATAGAAAAAATCTAAAGATTTTTTTTTTTTTTTTTTTTGTATATACCCTCCTAAATATATAAAATTATATGAATACTTGTAAAATTGCTATTTGCATATATATATCCTTATAAATATTTCTTATTGTATGTGTATCCATTATGGGTATTTTAGTCATTTTAACTTTAAATTGTTAATTACTTAACAGTGTTTGATGGCATGGGTACATATGCAAAAAAAAAAAGAAAACAAAAGGGTATATACATAAAATAAATATTTTATAAGAATATATATATAAATATTAATTTTGAAAGGATATTCATGCAGACTCTAATGTTTAGGAGCGTATATACATAAAATCCTTTTTGTTTAATATCTAGACCTTATTCTTTAGTTGTCTTATATATTGTTAGTTTGCATATGAGGAGTTATTGGGTGATTTTACAGGGCTTAATAGCATAGATTTTGGTCAGTGATTTTGTTATGATATTGTTATTAGATTATAGCTTCATTAAGAATCTAGTGTAATGGTTAAGAAATCACAATTTTACATATAAAATGTTAAATAAACTTTTAGATATTTTATAATGTAGAATTATTCTATATTTTGATAAAAACCTAATACTTGAGAAGATAAGGTTTGATCACTGGCCAATAAATCATTGCAAATATTCTGTTTCCATTTGTTTGAAACTGAACATCCTCATGCTTCTGGATTTTCTCAAAGTTTACAAAATCTAAATTTAATCTTAACAAAATGCTTGTAGGAAGTGAAAGAATATGACAAATAGAAACACAAGTTAGGCATCAATACATTATTTCCTTCATATAAAGTTAGTTTCATTCAAATTTTCTTTCTCAGTTTACCTATGATAATCTCCTTTAGAAGCCATTACTTTTTTATGCTCCATAGATGAGAAATTTCCAAGTTCAATATGCAAGCATTTCAAAATCATGTAGTATGATACTTGCAGGAGAACATGAATACAGAATCAATCATATATTCATTAATATTTTCGCATAAGTATTAACACTAGTTTACATAATTGAGATAATATTTGTTATTAGTTGGTACAAATATATTAGATTTATTAAAATATGATAGGACATTGGATTCATATCACAAAGTGATTTTGCTTATTTTTCATTTTTGACCTTGAACCTTAAAGTATGAAAGCAATCTATTGCAGGATTATAAATTTAAGCTTAAGGGCCTATTTTTTTATGGGTAAATATCATAAAAAAATTGATCTATTTTTTTGTTGACCAACTTACCCATGTTCTCACATTTTTCAAGGTGAAAAAATTACTTTCCCATGGATAGTACTTACCCATGAAATGGGAAAAAATTTTACCTACCTAGGAGGTGACTAAATCATTTTTCCATGATCCAATAAAATAGGCATTTAATTTTATACCTAAAACATCTCATCTTCATTTTCAATATTTTCATCATTTAATACTCAATAACTCAGCCATCCATTTTCTTGAAATCTAAAAAGCATAAGGGATATTATGATAAATATGAATAAATTTTAACAACTTGCCCAGAAAAGTAGTAATGTAAAAGAACATGGGTAATAGATTTCAAAGCAACTTACCCATACATAAAAGAACATAGATAAATTATTTTTTTATTTAAAAATTATCTAAAATATATTTATCTAAAAAAATATAGTTTTTCAGGTAAATATTTTATTCGTAAAAGAACGACCCCTAAAGAATGAGCGTCAATGACCCGTAGAACAGACTCTCATAATTCCAAGCGAGCAAAGCCAATGAATCTCTCCTACACTCATAGAGTTCTCCTTCTCTCTCCTATTACTACTCAAGCCTCCTATATAGACTCTGACTTTATTCTCTCTCACTGTCTTCTTCCACTCAAAGCCTTCTTTGTTCTACCAAGATAGATTGACTTAGGCATTAGGAGATCTCTTGTCAGGAAACCCTAGCAAGAGAGCTTTTTCAATTTGTAGTATTTCAGGGTGCTCTTAAAGTTTGGAGCAAAGATCTAGCTCTCTCTAATTGCATTGAGATCTCTAGCTAGCTTTCTGGAACTTTGAATCGCCATGCTCAACTCTCTAAGTCCTTGATCGGCTCTCCAGCTCACCATCCAAATCATCGGCTTGAGTCAAATCAATCCTTAGTGACAACAGATTGGTGCTATAGAAGGCTCCTGATTTCATAACTAGAGGTTTTGATCAGTTATCCATCAACATGAGATCCAATAAGGCACAAGCAGCACCCTCCACTACTTGCCTTGATGTGCCAGCAAAGTCTGATGTTTCTATCCAAAGTCCTCGGCAGGCTCTACTCCCTTCAAAGGTGCAAGCAGCTCTGATGTATGATCATTGCCAAGTAGTTCCAGCTCTTCCTATGACTAGTTCAAGCCCTGACCACCATCGTACAAGGCTTGCAGTAGTAGAAGACTCATGTGCTAGTCAATCAATCAGCCCTAGAGTGTCCAAGTCTTTGTCCTCCTCCATGAAGCCCAGAGCATAGTCATCACTCCCACTCCCTCAATTTAGAGGTGGCTCCCTATGGATTTTGACCTTCTCATTGGAGCCTAGAGCAAGCTTCTCACCGCTGCTATTTTATAATTTTCTGATATGAAATGGAAAATTTAGGGCATGAGCATCTAACATGAGTAGTTTTTGAAATTAAGAGTACACTAGTCTTTCGTCATTTTTCTATCAATTATGCATTGTAGGTGAGAGCTACATCACTCCTGACTAGGAATAACTAAAAGGAGGTGATGGTTTGGTGGGGAGGAAAGAGGACCAGAGGGAGGAGTAATAGAAGAACTAATAGTAACTCTCATCTTGTTCTGTATCATAGAGCAAGGTTAGAAGTGCCTGACTTTATCTCTTGTTGGGGATAAACCCCACTCCCATCGAAGTCCAGTCTGATGCTTAGCCTACTGTAACTGGTAATCATAGAAAAGTTTCGATTGAAAATTCTCCAGCAGTCGAGCTCCTTCTGGACTTCTCCTTCAGTCGGATTCCTCTAGGAGTCAAACTCCTTTCGGACTTCTCATTCAGTCGGATTCCTCCAGCAGTCAAACTCCTTTCAGATTTCTCCTTCAGTCGAATTTCTCTGCCAGTCGGACTCTTTTTAGACTTCTCCATTAGTCAAACTCCATCCAAATTTCTCCAGCGGATTACTTTCAGATTTTAAGTAGTATTCCTTCTGGATGATCCCCTCTAGTTGTATTTTCTTTAAAAGTCCAAACTCCTCTGGAATTGACATATGTCAAAGCTCTTCAACAACCAATGCCTGATTCCTTCGAACTTCGACTATTAAATCTCAACAAACAGACGATACCTCTCTCCATAATAAATTTCACATGACTCCGAGAGGCTCACTATCGGACGATTACGGCTGTCACTATCAGTCTATTACAGGCTCCATCTATAAAAAGAGACCCTCCAGATACGTTTTCTCTAAGCTCTCTTCTTCTTTCCAAAATTCTGTTGAATTCTTTTCTGAGTACTCCATTTCTGTTGGTCAGAAGAGCTGACTTGATCGTTGAAGGGTCCTACCGGAGCCACTACTACCGACTCCGGATGAAACTTTATTTTGCAGATCACCGATGGCGATCTCTTCTTCTTCAACTCCAGCTCGATCCAACGTCAATCAGATTCTGCACTAACAGGATTAGCACTAGAGGAGGGACTCTCTGTTCCTGAGGTATCCTTATTCTTAAAGGAGTGCTCAGTCGATCCTGTGGATCTTCTTCTTTAAGGTTTATCTCCATCCTCTCCCTCAATCTCAAGAAATATCTCCAAAGAAGACGACTACCCAGAGATCTACCGCTTTTGCCATCAGATCTGAGTCAGATCCATTCATTCCTGTTCCATCGCCAGTACTTCAATCTCCTCCTCCATCGACGACCATGGTAGATCCGAAGCAGTTTAACCTGCTAATGCAGCGAGTTCAGGGCCTTACCAAAATAGTACAGGCCATGCGGTAATTTTTGATGGCGGTTCCATCAGAAAACCCACCATCGGGATGTCAGAAATCTATTCCAAGGAGCACTTGGGCTAGCATACCCATCGCCCCTGAAAAAAAAAATAGAGAACAGAGGATCCTTGTTCGGACTATGATTTTTCTTCGGAAGAGATCTTTTCCATCTACAGTCGGAAGCCTTCCAAAATCTATGATCGAGATGACATCCTCGATCAGAAACTATAGAAGATGGACCGACGGATTAAGAAATTCCGCCACGTCGCCCCAACTCACCATGACAGCATCCGCATCGATCCTCCTTTCTCTTTCTAAATTATGCAAGAGCCCATTCCATCGAACTTTAAGCTTTTCTAATTTGAAAGCTACGATGGAATCTCTGATCCAGTCGATCATCTGGAGGCCTTTCGGACCATGATGCTATTCCATGACGCACCAGACGCCATCTTATGCCGAGCTTTCCCGTCTACCTTAAAGAGAGCAGCAAGAAACTGATACTCGACGTTAAAATCGGGTACAATCTTCTTCTTTGATTAGATGAGCCATCAGTCTGTGGCTCATTTTGTTAGCAGCCGATATTTTCGCCGAGATTCAAATTTTCTGATGAATATCAAGCAGGAGGAGAACCTATCCGAACTTATGTCATCCGATTTCATACTACTACATTGGAGGTCCGAAATCTAGACCAGTCTGTTACAATGGCCGCACTCAAGGATGACCTTCAGAAGAATGATTTATTGTTCTTCCTGAAGAAGAAGTATCCTAGGAACTTTATCAATCTGCTAGCTTGACTGAAGGATATGTCCGAGTGGAAGAAGCCTTCAAATTGAAAGATGAGGAAGCCGCAGAAGAGCGGCAAGCGGACGAATCTAATAAATCTATAGCTGATGGAGGGCTGAATGAAGTTCGGCCACACTTATGGACTCCCCCCGAGTGCAAGTGAGTCCGAACTCCTCCTTGAGCTCATCGTCTTTCATTCGGCCACGCTCATGGACCCCCCCGAGTGCAAGCGAGCCCAAACTCCTCGAGCTCGTCGTCAAAGAAGCTCCGATAGAAGGGCACGATGAAGTTCTCCTCCCAGAAGGTTTCACAACTACGTCCTCCTCAATGCTCCACAGACGTCGGTTTGAAGCAAGAGAAGATCGACCGAGGGCATTGCCGCAGCCAGAACCACCAAGGAGGAAGGAACAATAAGAAGATCGATCGCCTCTCGGTATCATCAACACTATCTCTGGGGGACTTAATACTTCGGCGAACCGCCATCTCTTAGCCTCAGAGCCAGGAAAAGCTTGCCTCAAATTGAAAAGGCTCCTATGAAATAGAAGAGGTCGTCCGATCTGAAGCTTATCGCCTGAAGGAGCTTGGAGGAATAACGCTCCCACGATCTTGAAATTCAAAAAATCGAAGAATATACTACCAGTAATTTTTCTCTAATAAAACTCCTCCATTTCAATATTATTGTTTCTTGGTGCAAAAACTATGTGACGATAGAAAAGATGTAATCAAAAGTGCCATATTAGGAACAAGAGGAGAACCTCATCCTAACATGAGTAAGTCAAAGATCTCCGATTATTTAAGACAAGACAAGGAGAGATAAGACAGAAGGAGAAAAGAGGCTCATTCAATGGTCTATTTATGTCTCTAGTGCCATGTTAGAAACAGAAAGAGAACCTCATCCTAACATAAGCAAGTCGAAGACCTCCGATTATTTAAGATAGAAGGAGGAGAGAGGTCCATTCAACAGCCCATTTATGTTCCTAGTGCCATTTTAGGAATAGGAGGAGAGTCTTATCCTAACATTAGCAAGTCGAAGACCTCCGATTATTTAAGACAGGAGGAGGGGAGAGGCCCATACAACGATCCTAATATGCCCCTACAGTCCATGAGGAATAGGAGGAGAACCTCATCCTAACGTGAGCAAACTCGAAGACCTCGTTCATTTTAGACGAGGTGAGAAAAAAGGCTCCGACAATGGTCCTAATGTACCGCTATAGCTCGTTAGAAACAGGAGGAGAACCTCATCATAACGTGAGCAAACTCGAAGGCCTCGTTCATTTTGGACGAGGTGAGAAGAGAGGCCCTAACAACGATCCTCATGTACCCCTATAGCTCGTTAGGAACAGGAGAAGAACCTCATCCTAACATGAACAAAGTTGAAGGCCTCGTTCATTTTAGATGAGATGAGAGGAGAAGCCCCGACTTGACTGGAGATAAGATCTCCTCCGAGCTTCAACTTCAACAGGAGATAAGATCTTCTTTAACCTCAGTTGGAGATAAGATCTCTTCCGAGCTTCAACTTCAAAAGAAGATAGGATCTCCTTCAACCTCGGCTGAAGATAAGATCTCTTCTAAGCTTCAACTTCAAAAGAAAATAGAATCGGTTGGAGATAAGATCTCCTCCAAGCTTTAACTTCAATAAAAGATAAAATCTCCTCTGAGCTTCAACTTCAACAGAAAATAAGATTTTCTCCGAGCTTCAACCTCAATGAATGCAGAGCCTAGAAAAAAAATTTGATATTCATCTTTTTTATACTCCCTTCGAATTTCGAACTCGAAAGTGGAGAGACTATTACTGGAGATAAATCCTGCTCCCATCGAAGTCTAGTCTGATGCTTAACCTTATGTAACTGATAATCATAGAAGAGCTTCGATAGAAAATTCTCCAACAGTCGAGCTCCTTCCGAACTTCTCCTTCAGTCGGATTCCTCTAGGAGCCGAACTCTTTCCAAACTTCTCCTTCAGTCGGATTCTTTCAGCAGTCGAACTTCTTCCGAACTTCTTCAGTTAAATTCCTTCAGCAGCCGAACTTCTTTTGAACTTCTCCTTTAGTCGGATTCCTTCAAGAGCCGAACTCCTTCCGAACTTCTCCTTCAGCCGAACTTCTTCACCAGTCGGACTCCTTTTGGACTTCTCCATCAATCGAACTCCATCTAGATTCCTCCAGTGGATTACTTCCAGATTTTAAGTAGTATTTCTTCTGGATGATCTTCTCTAGCCGTATTTCCTTTAGGAGTCCAAACTTCTTTAGAATTGACAAATGTCAAAGCTCTTCACCAAGCAACGTCTGCTTCCTCCGAACTTCGATTATTAAATTTCAACGAACGGACGACACCTCTCTCCATAATAAATTTCACGTGGCTCCGAGTGGTCCACTACCGAATGGTTACGACCATCATTATCAGTCTGCTATAGGTGACCCCACTACCGAATGCTTACGACTGTCATTATCAGTCTACTACGAATGATATCTCTCTCCGTAATAAATTTCACATGATTCCGAGCGGCCCACTACCGGACGGTTATGACTGTCACTATCAGTCTGTTACAGTCTGTTACAGACTCCGTCTATAAAAAAGGATCCTTCAGATACGTTTTCTCTAAGCTTTTTTTTTCTTCCTAAAATTCTGCTGAATTCTTTTCTAAGCACTCCATTTTTGTTGGCCAAAAATGCTAACTTGATTCTTTTCTAAGCACTCCATTTTTGTTGGCCAAAAATGCTAACTTGATCGTCGGAGGATCCTGCTGGAGCCACCACCACCGACTTCGGATGGGACTTTGTTTTGTAGGTCACCGATGGTGACCTCTTCTTTCTCAACTCCAGCTCGATCCGGTATCAACTAAATTCTGCACCAATATCTCTGATCCTATGCCTGCCACTGGGGCCAATGCAGTCCCTCTTGGCATTTGAAAGATTCCTCAACAACTTCCTAATCCTCTCAACAATCAACTTGATAAACCACCTCCTCCCTTATCCTACCATAACTCTTCTTCTACAAGCCATTTTACCCATGGATTCTTTCACAAGCCTCTCCGTCATCCCATTACCCCCTCCAGATCCGACGCTTGTTTCTAATGCGGAGACTTTGGATTGAAAAGGACTACAAGAATGGACTCATTTGCCTCCATTGTCGAGAAGTTGGACACTCCTCTAGAATGTGCCCAGCTCTTGCTCAACAACACCTTGTGCCCTCTAGAGACCATGCCAAGCTTGAAAAGTCTACCTTATTCCTATCGATAGATTCTGAGATCTTTTCTAGACACTAAAAGAAAAAAGCTACTTAATAATGGACAAAATCCATTGCTAATCCGTTGCTAAATTATTTAGCAATGGATTAGCAACGAATTTGTGTGTGCTGTCAAATTCTCCATAGCTAATTAGCAACAGAACTTATATATATTGCTATTCCATTGCTAAATTTTTAAATAATGAATTTGCTATTTTATTGTAAAATTATTGTTATAATTTGTGTTCCATTGTAAATTCATTTCTATTTAGTTGTTAAAATTTTAGTTTTCTATTGCAACTCTATTTTTAATTCGTTACTAATTTTTTTAAATTTCATTGCAAATCTATTTCTACCATATTGCTAAAATTTTAATATTTCGTTATAATTCCGTTTCTAAACCATTGCACAAATTTTAAATATCTATTGTTAATGTATTGTAAATCTATTGCTAATTCATGAATTCTAAAATTTCTTTCCGTTGCTAATCCATTGCTAAAGCACTATTTTTTACATCCAACAATAACCATGATCATTTTAAGCCATCCAACAATAATACTAATTCTTCATTCAATGATGCCAAGAATTCAATAAAGTATCTATAGAATTCAATAAAGTACCTATATTAAAAAATATAGATAGTATATCAAAGCACGTATAAAATATATATAATATCAAGATAAAGTACATATACTCAATAAGATTCTCATACATAAAACAAAAAATAATAAGAAATAAGATCAATGGAGTTTCTAGATGCATGTCGCTGCCACCAATATTTTGTTCACCTCTATCACCCCCTAATGCATGATGCTCCGAAATAGATGCCTAATATCGTTGAAAAATAAAAAAAATGATAAAAATTGTCACGACCAACAAAACTTATAATTAATTAGCATAGCTTTTGGACAAATGATAACTCTGTTGTCTGACCAAAAATTTTGCAGGCATATCATAAAATAAAATTTAAATAATCAACTAATAGTTTACGCTCAATGAGAACACCATCATTGAGAAATCTTGACAGTCTCAACACTATCCTAAAAATGCAAATGATACACAAACCATGAAACCAACCGAAGTATTAGTCCCCAAATTCTTTTCTCCAACCAAGACACCAGCTCGCTCACTTACCCGTTTTTCTCCACAGGATTCTCATTGGGCAAATGAGGCCATTGCGGATACCAAAATATGCTAGTTGTAGCTGTTCATATCATGCATGTTGAACTCCCAAAGCATAGAGTTGGAGTTGTTGACAGATCGGCTATTTACATTGGTTGGTAGAATGATGAAGTCAGGGAATAGGAGATGTGAGAGAGGGGCCCAAGCTGTTTAGCCAGCTCATTGATGTCCTTGACGATGTCGAAAATAGCATCAGGCTGTGCCAGTTTCAATGCATTCTGTGACATCCTCCTTAACTCTTCTGATTCAGGGCCAAACCAACGAGCAACTAGACTGGCTGTTTGCTTTGAGCTTTTCGAGAATACTCCAGCTCCATTATCAACGACATAGGGTACATTGCCAACTTCCTGCAGAACCAAGAAAGATTCAGGCAATCGTCGTCACAGAAAACCTCTGATCAAAAGCGCTGCCTGATGATGGTTTCATAGCGGCAGTCCAGCATGCAATGAAGCCAAATGACCAAGATGAAGAATCCTAGATTCATTTGCTCCTACACATGGCATGCACCTAAGACATACTATCATCTATTAGCCCAAACTTTAAGATGGCCCCCCATAGCTGTCAGAATGTGTTGGACATCACATGTAAATTATGTTCATATAGATATTACAGGTGACAGTAATATACAAAAACAGCATGTTTGCTCATAGGTAAAATTTTAAGAAATGTCTCGCTGCGCTAACATGACTGCCTGCCTATTTAATGAACAAATAGTGGTTAATTAGGG
Source organism: Cocos nucifera (assembly GCA_006176705.1). Lineage (NCBI taxonomy): Eukaryota > Viridiplantae > Streptophyta > Magnoliopsida > Arecales > Arecaceae > Cocos > Cocos nucifera. The sequence goes on along the minus strand of QRFJ01000091.1, from coordinate 416,042 downwards.
ATTCAGTAGGTTAAAGTTTTAGAGTACTTTATATTTAGTTTATCTTGATGAGAAAACTTTTGCATCGATGAATCCACGATAGCAAAATGGTCTCTACTGATAAGACCATGCTTATCAGTTGCTTAATATGGTATAGAGCTTGTGTGTGTTTATTTCATCACAAACCTGTCCAGGGATGAAGTCATTGAGGATGATAGGAAGTCCCCTAATCAGAGCTTCAGCAATAGTACCTGGTCCCGCCTGACAAAGCAAAAGAGATGCTGAAAGAATCGGCACTGCAAGAATAGCAGGAAGGTTTGTCATGCTCCTTGTCAAATAGAGATTCTCCAAGAGCCTTCGCAGTCTTCTTGACTGGACCCATTCCCTCACCTCCTCCCATCAGCAACACTGCAGGCAATTCAGGATCCATCATTGCTTTCTTCTTACTTCGTTTTCTCGAAATGGTTTGCAGGAGCACCTTTTTTGCATGATTTCACCAATTATTCGAACACATGCAATTAAAAAAAAAAACAAAGGAAAGAAAGAAAGAGAACACCCCTTTCCATAATCACATCATATCAAATTAAAGGGTCCTATTTGTGTTTAGCACCATGGCCAGCAATACAATGACCTCAAATATTAATTTTGAGGCACCATACAAAATTTTCAGCAAAAATTGGAGAACAAGCACATGACTATCAGCTAATAGAAAGGAAGATCAAGCCAGGGTGTCAACATTTGACATTCCGCAATGGATGGCAACAGCAATAGCATGAAGAAGAAAACTAAATAATATAATTAGATTAAAGAAAGAGTCGCATGGTTTACAAGGAAAACAAGATCTTAAATTCCAATTAAGTACTACAGTTGTACACTATAAATAATTCGGTCCAAAAACACTGAGAGTCGTTCGGAGAGACTACTGTTGTCTCTGTTCTTCCTGAGAATTTTGAGGAAAAAGAAAACAAGAGAGCAGAGGTGAAAGAACCATACTTGGCATACAAGGCAGCAAGGGAAGCAAGATACAAGCAATGGACCCAACGAGGAGAGGTACTGTGGAAGGTCACCTTCCACAGCTGGACATGCTTCACCATGAACTTGTATGACCGCTCCATGTCGGTCAGCGGCCAACCAGCATGTTCTTAGAACAAATCCTTCACAAATACCTACAATTTTTCATAGGAAATAAAATTCCCTATCTGCTCGAACACCATACCCAACGTTAGAAACCCAAACCATCGGAGAGATCGGATCATGGAAAGAAAATGCAGCCCCACCTTCTCGCTGATGGCGTAGACTCGGCGTTGATGGCGTAGACCTCGGTGACGTCCTGGTTCAGCGCCGCCTCTAGATACTTGATCCTCATCTTGGTCGTCTGCCGCTCCCCGGTCCACATCCAGCAAGATATCTTTGTTCCATTCCAAGAACCAGCTCTCGAATTCTAATGGTAGAAAAAAGAGAATTCGGGAAGGACTCACCAGCCCAAGAAGATGCCCAAATCGCCGCCCCGACGACCAGGAAGTAGAAAGCATACTGCAAAATTCCCAAAAACAAAATCATTCCTGCTCAAATAGTATAATTCTATTTTGTTGGAATAAATTGGTGAAGGGGCTGAGAACCTTGATGACTTGGCGGACCATGGTGTCGGGGTCGTTAGAGTTGGAGCCGAAGGAGTTGACAAGATCCGCAAAGAAGCGAAGAAAGACAGGAAGCTCATACACAGGAACGATCAGAGAGGGAAACTCATACCGCGAGAAAAGCACGAAGAATGATAAAGAAAAAGGCGAATGCCAAGAACTCATACCGGACGAAGAAGCACCAAGAACGATCAAAAGAGAAAGAGAAGGCCCGGAATACCTTTGACCCAGAGAAAAGATGAGGAGCTTCGAATGCGTATCTTCTTTTCCGGCGATGGGCGGATGGAGGAGACCGATCCAATCGGGGAGCTTGGCAGCTCTAGGGGATGGTCGAAGGAAGAAAGAAACCCATTTTGATAGGAAGCGGGAAGGAGGGAGACGGCTCACTCGACAAGAGAGAGAAGGAGCGGGAAGGTGGGACCGCAGGGATCGGAGGAGGCTTGGAGCGGCCGAACAGGGACTGGGGGAGGAGGTCCGGCTGCCCACTAGCCGCCGGGCGAGAGCGAGAAAAAGAGAGAGAGAGGGCGGGAGGTCGGAGTGGTGCGGGGGGCGGCGTGGAGCCGGGGGTCGTTGCGTGGAGCTGGGTGGTGGGGGGCCATGGGGTGTGGGCGCCGCCGCCAGGTAGGGGAGGTGGGGCACGCGGAGCGCGGGTGCGGGCGCCGGCGCCGGGGGCGATGGGGAGGGGGGTCGCACGGAGCAGCATCGCACAGCCGGGGAGGGGGTTTGGGTGTCGCGCGGTTGAGAGGGAGGGAGAGTAGATTTAGGATAGAGCATCTGTACCCTAAAAATATGTTGCGTGGCGTGCTTGGATTAGCGAGATAATATAGCATCTTTCGTTTTAATTCTGAAGGATTCCTGAAGAGTTCAAAAAAAAAAAGTTTCAAATAGGTGACCATGTCCATTGTATCTCTTAAGTTGCATCTGATTGAAGCCATAATTTTTGAAGGCCCATCCTCCTCTCCTGTAGATGAGTTAATCTATTCTGTGGAATAAACTATATTTTGGCATTTGGTTGGAGGGATACGTAAATGCATCGTTTTGTTTAATTATTTAAATTTTGTCATCAGGATAAAATCAGTCTCTCTGTGTGGTATATTTAAAGAATAGATAGGAACAAGATTATGATCAAGTGGGATAAGATCTCTACGCTTCATGTAATAATTACATTCTAGCATAATGCAAGAACCTCCTACAATATTTAGTAATTATATTTAGATTCATTTTTATTCTGTTGTAAAATTTTCGTGTCTAATCCATTGCAAATCTGTTATAAATTTATTTTTTCAATATTAGCAACGAAATTAAATATTCTGTTGCAAATTTGTTGTCAATTTTACAATAGATTAGAATTAGATTCTATTTGTTGCTAAATTTTTGTTGTAAAATCGCATATTTCTTATAATATTTAATTGCTAATCCGTTGCAATTTTATTGCCAATAATATGCGAAAATCTCCTACAAAATTTAGCAATAGCTTTCAGATTCGTTGTTATTCCATTGCAAACTTTTCATTTATAATTCATTGTAAATCTGTTATAAATTTATTTTTCTGAGATTAGCAATGAAATTGAGCATTCCATTATAAATTTATTGCTAATTAATAATTAATTAGGAACAGATTTTATCCATTGTAAAATTTTCATTGTTAAATAATATTTTTCTTATAGTGAGAATTAATGAGGCTCAGTGTCTTGGAGTGGTGAACGTCTCTGCCTCTAATATAGCTACCATCTCAACCTCCCAGCTGCATAGAGGACTCCAAAAGCTCCAGCCTAACTTTGATTGGTGTCCTAAACCGCTTAGCCTCAACCGCTTCTTGGTTGCCTTCCCCTTCAGAGGAGATCTCATTGAGGCTTCCTTGAAAGGTGCTCCTATGTACCTCCACTACTCTATTTCTATTTATCTATGGTCTTTCTAGGAAGGAGGAGAAGAACATCCCCTTCAACTTCAAGTGTGGCTTTGGATCTCGTCTTTCCATCTTTTGTAAGTCTATCCAGTTGTATCCGAGTTTGGCATCTTGGATTTACTTGGACCAAGCTCCTTCAACGCTTTTGAGCAGAAAGATCTCAACATCTCCATTTATTGCCCCAACCTGAAGTGAATCCCTCTTCCCCTCGACATTTTCTATAGTGACTTTAAGTACCAAACCTCAATCAATATTCTCAAGTCTGCTCCACCCACCATCATCCACCTTTGAATCTTTCTCTCACTAATAAGCTTCAAGCCTAAGATTTAGCTGCTGTTGCCCCTTCACAACCAATTACTTCTGTCATGCCCCAAATCTAAGATTGTGAGCTAGAAGTCGCAGCAACCGCTGCATACTTATAGAGAACTCTTCTCACAAGCATGGAAAGTATCTTATCATACTATTATAAAGCAACAATAGAATAATTAGTTAATAAATTAAATTTAAAATTTAACTAATTAAAAATTTAATTTTAATATTTCATAAAATTCAATAATATTCAAAAGATCTTACTTAATTTTAATAAAATTTTTAATTTAAAATAAGAGTATCAAAGTTCTACTTCTAATCACACTCCTATACGTATTCCTATATCATCTTAATTCTTCAAATTGATAAAGACAATAAAATAAGAGATAATGAGCTAGATAGCTCAATAAGTAATAATCATTTCAACTAGATTAAATTACATAATAAAATAAATAATATTTATAGCAAGTAAATATATAAAAATTTTTAATTCAATGGAAATCAATTTCTAATATACAACATTATCAAAATATTATTCATGCCAAATTCAATATTTTTTTAAAATTTAAGTTTTCATTCATAAATTTTTTTTTCAAAATATCAAATTCAAGTTAATCATAAGTTATGACCACATAATTCTTGTGATAGGATCATAATATTATTAGATGTATGTCCTAGAAGTCAGATTGATTGATACCTGTAAAACATTCTTAGGACATATATTTTGTATTATTAAATTTTATATTAACAAAATTAGATTATTTTCATTCATATTATATTTTTATAGTGTCTATGAATCGTGCATTAGGTTAATGGATGTAATAACATATATTCTCAAGAGTTAAGAATTTGAGACATGTGTTATTATAATTAACTCATAAATTGCTCTCGATTGTAGAATCATCATGGGGATGGTGATCGATCAAGAAGATTGGTGTATAATCACTTCTTTTGAATAGATAAATCTTGAATCTATGGTGTAAAATACGAAAGTGAAGGTATAGGTGCTTGTTAAGAACAAGGATACTAAGTATGACCAATTACAAGCAATCACAAGCAAGTCTACCTTCTCGTTAATGATACGCTCATAGTTATGATTATATATCTAGTTCTCTGACTTGAGGTGTATCGATAGTTTATCTTAAGGATGTTATAGTTTGACTATACCATAACTTGAACTTCTATCCATATGGAGTTTTGAGGTGTATGTTGGCTGTAGTATATTTATTATAGAAATTGGTTGCACCAAGATGGGATCTATTGACCTTGGTAAAAGAGTAGTCCTATGAAGATCATGAAATTGAGTTCTAAAGTCCATGGCCACGATAGTTTGAAAGATATAAAAGTATTTCAATGGGATTTCACATCAGATTCGAATCAATTGACTCTGACATGTGACAAGAATGAGATTTGACAAGCTATCCTTAACCTCCATCTTGTCAGTATTGAGGTAGATTCCTCAATTATGAAATATGGATCACCTGCCCAAGATCATAACAGCATCCAAGAAAGATAGATATCGATGCCACACGAGAAAGAAAGAAGAAAGATTATAAAATAAATATAATAAAATATACGTGGGTTTGGCCTCAAGCCTAACTCCATGGGACATGCAAACTTCACTATAGGAGAGATAAAAACAAACAAATAAAAAAACATACCACTCAATCCTTGTATAAGAATTTTTCAATAAAAAGCTGCAAAATTCTTATAAAAGCTCTCTAAAATCTCTCAAGAAGCCTCTCAGTACCTTTAAGACGTCACTAACTCTCTGATGCAATAAATGATTTATTAATCGAAGTTATATAGACTCCAGAATCATTAAAATAGTATTTCAGTAGGAAACCTAATCCCAAACACATTCGAGAACCATTCTGGACCGTCCGATCATGATTGGCTTGCTCTAAAGCTATTCGATCATGTAAATCAGTTCTAGATTAGTTCGGATCATGCCTAGACCATAGGATGGTGATTGGCTCGCTCTAGAGCCATTCAATCATGATGTGGTCTACCAGAATAGGCCGTAGATCATGGCAAATGAGGGGAAAACACCTGCTGATCCACTATGCACTACAGGAAATGAATGGGAAATGGCTGTCTGATCCACGTAGGTAGCTATGAGTCAGCGGTCCATGATGGACCACATGAGCGGGCTGGGTGCCCGTGCAGCCCGCGCCCGCATGGCCCACGTGCTGTCGGCCTGGCCTGCATCACTATCGGCTTGTGCCGGCCTATGGGATCCTCCAATGGTCTATGGGCCATGCCATCTCCTTTAGCCTTCCTTCCCATGTAACTTCTCCATCTGGACTCTAATCATGGGCTGTTTTTAGTCTTATTGGATTCTGTTCGTCATCCTGAACCTCATTTTGGGCTTACTGTAGATCGAATCTTGAGATATTTTTTTCAACAATCTTTACCTCAACTCGATATTTAGCTTCTATCTATCTCTAAGAATCTATGATCCGTTTCACCCTCGTACCTTGGGATACACCTGCTATCTCATGGATGGACAAACATGAGAGTCAAGCTAGGCTATTTGATCCCACCTCGATCACGGGCTGTGTCCACTCTAACCTGAGATCTACTCGGGATAGCCTCATGTGGTAATAAAAATTTTACTCTTTGACATCGTCTGTCATCCTCTCAAGTCTTCTGGCTCATGCTCGATCCATCTATACTTGGAGCTCCACCTTGCACTGGGCTCTCCGTCATGAGGTATTATCCTCTATACTTTCTTCTTTTAACACTATCCTACTACCATACATGACCTTCAGAATTTCTCCATCAGCTTTGCATCTGAAGCTAGTTGAATCTAGTTTGCTTAGTGAGATTAAATTTTTCTTAAAGCTAGGTATGTATCAGATCTCATCCAACTTCTTCACTGTTCTATCATGAAGCTTCATGCTGACTGTCCTACTATTTTTGATCTCATAGCTCGATCTATCTAACAGAAATATAGTACCTTCACTGATCTCTAGAAAGTCAAATAGCTTTTTTCTGTAATATACATGATGAAAATAAGTAGAATTCATAATCTACTAGGAGGAAGAAGTAGATATCTCATCAGTTATCAGAAGAACATCGTCATTGTATTTTGTATCGCTATTGGCCATTACCATAGTAGCCTGCATCCGATATTTAAGTTGTGGACAATCTCTGATATGATATTCCAAACTCATTGCACTGGTAGTACCTGATCTTACTCTGGTCCCTCATCTTGGACCTAGATCGTCCACCTCGTAATCCTCCGTAGCTTCATCTGCTGCCACTTGCTTCTCTAGAAACCACCAAAGCTGAGCTACCACCATTTGAGCTTGAAGCTATATTCTTCCTCTTAAGAATCTCATTCTGAAGAATAATCATAGTAATCTTATCCATCTTGATAGTACTCTTTTTTACTAGAAGAGCAGTCACCAAGGACTCATATGAAGGAGGAAGCGATATTAGCAAGACTAATGCACTGATCTTCTCCTCAACTTTCTTGCCAAAACTAAGGAGGTCAGTAAGGATTTTCTAAAAGTTAGATAGATGTTTCTGCATACTCTGACCTTCATCGATCCATAACTGATAGAACTGCCTCCAAAGAAATTATATATTGGTGAGGAATTTTGTTATGTACAACTCCTCGAGCTT